>PVIH01006991.1:0-30684 GCA_004025045.1 Sigmodon hispidus
CTCCCTCCCTCCCTCCCTCCCTTTCTCCCCTCCCCTTTCTTTATTGTCTAATGTACTGGGTCAGCCTTGGACTCACTATGAAACTGATGATAACCATACATTCCCGATCCTCTTGCCTCTATGTCCCAAGTGCAAGGTGACAGGTATGTGACACCAAATCCAACAGGGAACGGAAACTCTGGCATCATTATTTACTGAGTGTTTTAAGTCAGAGTCAGATGACTACGCTTTGTTTTGTTTTGTTTTTAATCTGAGCCCTAGGGAAATAATCTTTTTCCTTGGCTGTCTGTTTTTTCATAATTTTGCCCTTATGTACTTCTTAGGTACCTGATGCACCAACCACAAGGCCTTTCTGCACCCTGCCTGCTTCTTGTCCACACCCTCAGTCCCCTGTCTGAACCCTCACTGACCTATGGCCTAACTTTCTCTCTTCTTCTCTTGGGATATTACCCGTTCCTTTTCTGTTGCTTCATCTTGAAAAGGGGAACCTGGTTTTCAGCCAGAACATAAGCGTGGAGATTGCTCAGGGATGAGGTCTGTTTTCTCCTCTGCTACACAGGATTCTTTCTTCCTGTTGTAGGGTGAGAAGTGAGCCGGGGCTTAGAGATAAACTTCAACCCTTTGAAGTGGTCTGGCTTTCATTCCATTTTTTCTCGCCTTGGGTCTTCTGTCAGTAAAGAGAATTACCGGCAGTTGTGATGTGTGGTCAGGGTTTCCCTATTTTCCTGGGAGCTCATTTCCCCTTCCTTTATTTTCTGAGATAAACACCTCCTTTGACATCCTCTCTCCAAACTTTGACCTCTAAGGAAGTCCACACTGATGGTGGGTTTTCTCCCTTTGAGGACCCCTTGGGGAACCAGAATTCTGTTCTTCCAGGTCAGCAGGTGCCAGGCCATCTGCTTTATCATTCGAAGGAATTCTTTTGCAAATCAAAAGTGAGAGCCTTCATTCAGGAGAAAGGCTGAGAAATATAACACTCTCTCTTGTAGAAGAGGAAGAAGAAAGCACCTCTCACTGCATATGAATGATCCTCACTCCACAAAACTGTCATGGTGGTCACCGTGTTGCTGGAGATTTGGGGCTCCCTACCGGGGAAATGGCTGTAAAGGGAAGAATTTGAATTTATGAGGTGACAGGTTTGAATTCAAATCCACCTCCCTGTTGTTATTCTTAGGTTGATGTGCATGCCCTCTTTGAAGTACTCTAAGGGGGAAGTGATTGTAACTCTTAAATTTGAGGTACTTTTGAGGGGTTATGGGGATTGAACCTAGGACCTTGAACATGCTAAGCATGTACTCTGTCCTTGAAGTATACCCAGAGTCTATTTGAACTTTTTAATTAAATGTTCTGAAGACTGAAGGAGAGAGTGTCTGCTAAATACTTGTCATTTGGCGGGTGCTAATCTTCCCCTCTCACTGTGACACATACCCTGATGGTCACCAGACCACTAGCTGAAGCTATGTCCCTGGCAGAGGATGGCAGCCTCTAAAAAACAGCTTCAACGTCTCCTTTAGGCGTTACTAATTCTACCCACATTAGAGCTCAGATGGGGAGAAGGAGGAGGAGGAGGAGGAGGAGGAGGAGGCGGCAATGGGAGAAAGAGCCTTATAGGAGCCCGTGGTTAGTGTAGTGTATTTTCTAGTATAGACAAAAAAATACAGATGTTCATTTTTCAGGTAAAGTGATGCGATGCCTTGACTTTGTGAAATACTGACTCAGGGGTAAGTTTCTCTCATTCAAATGATCTTTTTGCAGCAGGTTCTCAAGATCCATCAGAAGGTGAGTTCACTTGCCTGTCTCCAACCCTAACCCTATCTAACATGTTTTATCTTTTGTAATGATGGGCCTAAAGGGAAAGGGTTGTAACTGATGAATTTGAATGAGGCTGGAATGGGTCACTGACAGGAAGGTGATGGATGTGGAGAAATCTAAATTCCTTTAGCTTCTGGCCTAGGGTCCATGTGAGAAGGCTGGTTGGTGTGATGATGGATGAGGGTGGGAGGAGCTTAGAAGAAGACACCAGTGAGCTTTGGGGGTGAGTGTGCAGCAAACTCACGACAGAATTCGTGTGTGTGTGTGTGTGTGTGTGTGTGTGTGTGTGTGTGTGTGTGTGTGTGTGTGTGTGTGTGTGATGTGTGTTCTTAGTAAAAACTCCTCTGTATCCCCACAGGGACCACAAGGCGTGTTATGGTGTTTTGTTCTCCGGGGTTGACCACCTAAACAAAGCAGCAGAGATAGTTTTGTTTCGGATCCTTCCCAAGATTATTTGGGTATCACAGGGTCAGGAGGTGGGGTGTCAGGATTAGGTGCTTTGGATCCTATGGATGGAAATTCTGTTAGGGATGCTGGAAAAAAACAAAACAAAACAAAAACAACTCAAGTTTATTCATTTCTCTAACCATATCACAACTCAATTTAAGTTTTTTCTTCCCAGGAAAATAATCTTTCCATTGGAGGCCACTCAAACCTTTGCCCTCTAGGGAGTTTCCCTGTCACCCGCAACCCCACGTCACGTCATCCCACACTACCATTCTCTGTCCTTACCCTTGTGTCTTTTTCACACCTTGCTTTGAAGCAGATGTAAAGAAAAGCGTTTCTACGGATTCCCATTGTGTTTTACCTCTGACACATATGGGAATTTTTAAACCAGAAGTGATGGAGGTCAGGCTGGACCAGGCTTTAAAGGAACCTGCTCATGATTTCTCTTGTGACGCCAACTTCCTTAGTAAACATCTCAGTCTCATCACTACAAGCTGAGACTGAAGACAATTTTAAAGTGAGCTGATTATCTGAGCTGGAGAGAGTGCTCAGCGGGTTAAGAATCTGCCTTCTTCTTGCAGAACTTGAGTTCAAATCCCAGCACCCACAGCAGGTGGCTTACAACGGTCTGTAACTCCAGTTCCAAGGGAATCAGATCCCCTGGCCTCTGAGGGCACACTCATGCATGTGCACACGCAAGATATTTATTGCAGGCAAGTAAGAAAAAAAAAAAAGTCTGGGAACACTGCCTGCTCGCCGATAATTTCACTTGTTAAACCTCCCGGCAGGGATCTGGGCGAGGGTCACTGCGGGCGGGCGGGCGGGCGGGCGTTTCCCAAGGCTGTGAAATTCAGTTAGAAACCCAGTGACTTGGGGAAGAGGTAGCGGCTCTTTGAGGAATACTCCTCCCCCAGAGGCGACCTTCCGGAGAAGTAAAGGTGTAAATGAGGAAAGTTAAAATCCACAGCTTCCCAAGATGACTGCTCTGGAGCCCAGGTATTGGTGTACAGACACCCTGGGCTGTCTAAGTGGAGATAATAAACACACTTTGAATATGGTCCAAGTTCAGAGGACTTCCTCACTTCCCAAAATTGTCCAAGTCATAGTTAAAGAAACACCCAAATCTGTGTGCATTGTTTCCCTGTTACTTCATTTTTATTTTTTGTTTGTATTTATATTTATTTATTTTGGTTTATGAGACAGCCTGGGCTCATGTTTCCTTTATGGCTGAATTCAGGTCCTCATTCTTCCCAAGTTCTGGGATTACAGCCATGCACCATCACAACCAGCCTTGCCTTACTTCCTGTCAAATACTGAAACTAATTGAATGTCTAGTTTTCCCAATAGCCTGGTGGTCCTCAGCTTTCCCAAGAGAGTAAGGAAGGTTTCCAGTTGAGGACTGAGGATATGACTCCATGGGAGAAAGCATGCCGAGCAATGTACGAAGTCCTAAATTTGGTCCCAATGTCACATAAACCAGGTGTGGTGGTGATAATTCCAAGCACTCAGAAAGTGGAAGCTGGAGGTCAAGAGTTCAAGATCATCTTGACTACTTCTCTGGTGAGACCAGCCTGCAGTCCTGGGGTTGGGGAGATGGCTTCTTGGTTCAGAGCACCAACTTCAACAGGCAGTGGTGGCACATACTTTTAGTTCCAGCACTTGGGAGGCAGAGGGTCTGTGAGTTCAAGGCCTGCCTGGTCTACAGAGTAAGTTCTAGGACAGCCAAGGCTACATAGAGAGTCCTTGTCTTGCAGAACAAATAAAAAAGAGCAACCAGTACTCCTGAAGAGAGCCTGAGTTCACTTCCAAGCACCCATAGGGTGGCTCACAAACACCTGAAATTCTACTTCTTCTGACTTCCAAAGGCATGTGGCATACAGACATACACAAATACAGTATCGCACAAATTCTATTTGGTATATAATAAAAACCCAGAGTCAAATATTGGGGAAAAAATGGAATATCAGAGAGACAGAGAAACATAGCCCAGCCACTTCTCACTGGCCAACTCCTCAGGCCGGTCTCCACGAAATCTCCAACTCCAGCTCTCTCCTCAGCTCACCAAGGAAGTGTCCAGAAAAGCTGAAACACCTCCCTTCTCTCCCTCTGCCCAGCTATCTTACTTCCTTTTTCCACATTCCTAAAGCTAGGATTAAAAGTGTGGGTCACCACTCTCTGACCTTCATGGTTTGGCTCTGTGGCTGACTCTCCTGATATTTCAGACTAAATTTTATTAAATATATATCACCACAATAAAAGCAAAAATTATACACATAACATAAAATAAATAAATCTTTAAAAAGAAAAACAACAAAGAAAGTCCTATCTAGATATATCCTAGAAGCATTTATTCAAATGATATTGAGTTTCTAATTTGGAAAAATAACAAAGTCTAGATGTTCTATAGCTGTCCGGGGGGACTACTCTTCTTCTATGACGCTGTCTGGTAAGTCCTGGCCACCTGGCCACGTATTGTCATTTCAAAGTGCATAAGCAGATGAAAACCCCAGCTCCTAGTCACAGTCACAGTCAGAGTCAGAGAAGCTGATCCTGATTCCTGCACGGCTTTCAGTTGGTCAGAAGTGAAGGATGCTCCTTCTGAACAGAACTCTGATCTTTTTAAATCTCATTTTTACTTTATTATTTTATATGCAGAGTTATTTTGCCTGCACATATGTCTGTGCACAGCTGTGGCTGGTGGCCATCAAGACCAGAAAAGAACATTGGGTCCCTTGGAACTGTAAGTACAGAAGACTCACAGCCACCAGTGGTAGCCTGGAAGTGAACCGGGTCCTCTGGAGTGCGCTCCTAACCACTGAGCCATCTCTTCAGCCCTGGAACCGTTTTCCTTTTGCTTCTTCCGCTTTAATTTCCAGCAGCACAGCTGGGCGGGACAGCGTCTGAAACTTAGTGGAACAAATTCTTTGACCGTCCTTTGGATGTGCACCTTAAATCGACTCCTCCTTTAAGGAGCTGCGGAAGTAACTGAATAGGAAAGGCCGGGTTCACAAGTCGGGAGCAGGTTCAGATTTCAGCCCGGCGAGGTGCTGCTGTATGAGCTATGGCAGCTAAATAAAGTCTGCAGGCCAACCTCGTGATTTCCAGTCTGTGTCCACTAGGCCAGAGCTGTGTTCCCACCTCCACTATCGCGCAATTAAGCAGCTAGTGAATTCGTGGCGGTGTTTCCAAGCGTTGCCCTTGCTCGGGGCCCGGGGCCAGCACTACCCGCGGGGCGTGTGCAGTAGTACCTGTTCACTATGCGCCTGCACTGGCCACACTTGACAGTGCAACACCACTTAAAGTTGCAGTCACAGCTGCTCGTGGCCTCTGTTCTCCTCTCCTCCACCTGCAGCCCACACTCAGTGCACAGGCGTCCGCAGCTGCGCTGCTCCCGCCTGGAAGCGCTGCGGGCGTTCTGCAGGCACTCGCGTCCCTCTGTGCCGTAGATGCCCAGGCTGGCGTTGCGGGTGCAGTAGTCAGGGGAGTCCTCTAAGAAGATGAGCTCAGCCTCAGCGCTGGGAAGGAAGGCCTCTGTGGGAGACCAGCGGCCCTCCGCTCTGTTGGCTGCCCTTAGCTGCCGCTTATCCAGCTCAATTTTCAGCGCACGGTCATACTTGGCCTTTAAGTAGTTTCCCATCTCTCGGAAGTCAGCCAGCTGCAGCCAGCAGGTCTGGATGCTACAGCTTCCTGAGATGCCGTGACATTTGCAGGTCCTTTTCATGGAGGCCTTCACTGCCTTCAGAGAGCGAAAGAGAGGGGGAGAAAGGGAGGGAGGAAATGGGGAACGAAGAAGGGACGGAGGGAGGGGTGGAGAGAGAGAGAGAGACAGAGAGAGAGAGAGAGAGAGAGAGAGAGAGAGAGAGAGAGAGAGAGAGAGAGAGAACATAAAGAATAATTCTTGTGGAGAAGGCCAGTGATTAGCAACCAAATGGAATATTCTAGAGCTGTGCTTTCTAGCTTTGAAGACCGGTGGGGATTGTTGGTGAGGCTCCTAAGCCCTTACTCAGATCCATTCAAGGGGTTAAGGACCTGGATGCTTCTGATAAAGTGCTGGCCAACTAACCACTGGATAAGGTAGGGACTGATGATATAACTCAAAGGTTGAGGACTTGCCTAGCATGTTGAGGCTCCGAGTTTAATCTCCAGCACCTCAAAAAAAAAAAATAATAATGAAAAAAGATCAAAGAAACACTTTGTAAGTTATAAAGAAATTACATCCATAGACAGTGTCTGTTGTGAAGCCTAGAGCTAGATAGACTATTTGTGGTGGTTTGTCTGTGCCCTGCCACCCTCCCACTGATCTCCCTCACAGCCTCTCAGAGAGAAGGGATCTGAACCCATTTGTCCTCAAGGCAGTGGCTGTATTTGTCTAGAAAGTGCCTCCCCCTGCCTGGTCCAGGTAGAAGCTCACAGGAAAATTTCAATGATTGTTCTAAGCCCAACTTGCTTCCAGATTTGAAGTCACAGTGTTACTCCATTAGGGAGATCCTGTCGAAGAGCAAATTCTACAGCCCAAACTCTCAGGAAGCCTGTAGGACAGCAATAGACCTCTGCTAGTGTCTTTTATTTTTTAATTTAAATATTTATTTTTATTTTATGTGAATTGGTGTTTTGCCTGCATGTATAACTGTGTGAGGGTGTCAGATCTTGGAATCACAGACAGTTGTTAGCTGCCATGTGAATGCTGGGAATCGAACTCAGGTCCTCCGGAAGAACAGTCAGTGCTCTTAACCACTGAACATCTCTCCAGCCCCTCTGCTAATGTCTTAGCATGTAGTTAAAGTGGTTAAAATCTTTTGTAGGAAGACTGTAGGACAGCAATTGGCCTCTGCTAATGTTGCAGAATGTAAAATGGTTAAAATCTTTTGCAGCCTGATGGCTCATGCCTGTAATCCTAGCACCTGGGAGGCTGAAAGAGAAGGAATGCCATGAGTTCAAGGACTATATATATAGTGATGTGCCAGGCAAGCCAGGGCTGCCTAAAAACACCCTATTTTGGAGAACACACACACAGGAGCACACCAAAAAAAAAAAAAAGGTATTAAAATTTAATGCATGAATGAAAGGTCTGAGGCTTATCAACTATATTGTCTCAGACAAGCCACATGTCTAGGACTTAACTGGCCCTTCCATTCAGAAAACAGACAACTTTCTCAGTTCTTCCTGAATGGCTTTGGGGATGCAACATGGGTATGAAACAGCTCCTGGGGACTGTGAGGGGCTGTTGTCCGAACTGGATGACTCCTGTACCCACCAGCCTGCCGGCCCTGTTGTTATGAAGATTCATGAAGGCTCTGGCATCCTTCCCTTTCTCCAGACTGTCCACGAAGAGTCTGGAGATCTTTTCCCCAAATTCCACATTGTCACTGCAGCCTCCCCAGATCCAGCCATGGCCACCTAAACGCAAGGAAATAAAGAGTTTCACATGCATCGTTCAGCTAGATCCAGGGAAAGAGCCACATTCTGTTTGGTCAACAGTTAAACCATCCCAAAGAGCCTTAGGAGGGTATGCTGAAGTTGTGTGTATCTGAAGGTGAGATAGGGAAATGTAGATATTTGGGGAGAATGGGTGGGTTCCTGTTCCCAAAGCCCACTGTGGGCGTTTCTCAGCAGAAAGTTCCTATGTGCTCACAGGAAACATGGGTGCATGTGATGACCTGGATGGCTGGGAGGTGCTTTGGAAGATAAACCTTTGAATCTCTGTACCTCTACAACAGTGTCAGAGCCCTCTACCCTCATTAGTGATGGGTCTGAGTCTTGTAGGGTCTGGAAATAGTTGGGAAGTTTTGGTTGAGGATAAATGCTTCTCAAATCAGAGCTGGCCTTTGACGTTCCCCAGCCAGCCTAACTCCCAGCCTTCTTTTTGGTTTTAGAGAAACTTTCTAATTCCTGGTCTCAGGGATGAAAACTCAGCCCTCTGCAGCCCATGAATTCCACTGAGTGAAGGGAGCACTGGGGACTGGCGATTTCAGAGAGCTGAGTCCCCTGGCCTTCACTTAGGTACACCCTCACCCCCACCCCCATCAGCACTCAATTCTGTAGCTCCCACCTCTTCCTGCCTCCAGAAAACCCCAAGTTACCTGTTTTTCCATTTTTTGATCCATCACAACCACAGTTTTCAAAGTCACCCATGCTACAGTTCTTGGTGATGGCGTACATGACTCCAGCAGAGCGGATGGCGTGAATAAAAGATGATTCTCTGGTAGCTTTGGAGAGAAAGAGAGCACTGACCAGCTGTGTGAATCCTTGGGGCCCAAAGCAGCGTCAGGAAAACAATGCTTCTTTGTTGTTCTTGCCTCACCTCCTTGGGATTTAGGGGATGCCTTTCCCCCATAGCTCACTGTGCATTTTTGCCGTCCTCACTTTACTCAGACAGAAATGGACATCCCACAGTAATGGGCAAATTGAAACTCTGAAGCTGAGGCTACTGGCCAGTTACGATTTTTGATCAAGACTCCACTACTCTTCTGAAGTCCAATCTAGACCTATGTCCAGTAGTAGTACATAGGCAGTGAGACCCAGCCACAAGGTAGGTGTAGGCAATCGAGAAAGATTTTGTTTTTTTATTTCTGAACACAGAGTAGGGAGGCCATATATATGTGTATATATACATATACATACATGCATATATAGTGCGTGTGTGTGAGCATGTGTACATGTGGACACGTGTGCCTGTGGGTGGGTGTGTAGTGAGGTCCACAGCTCACTAACACACACACACACACACACACACACACACACACACACACACTCAGCACATTAGGCATCTTCCTCTATTAAGCTGTCTTTCTTTCCCAGGGTTTCTCACTGAGTCTGGAGCTCAC
This sequence comes from Sigmodon hispidus, assembly GCA_004025045.1. Classification (NCBI taxonomy): domain Eukaryota; kingdom Metazoa; phylum Chordata; class Mammalia; order Rodentia; family Cricetidae; genus Sigmodon; species Sigmodon hispidus. The sequence goes on from PVIH01006991.1 coordinate 9,084, forward strand.
TGGCCGATCATTGAGGCCTTGGGATCCTCCTGTCTCTGTGAGACAGGACTACAGGTGTGTGCCACCACACTCAGGTCCAAAGCAGGCCCTCAGGCTTGTACCCACTGAGCAGCATCTCCCAGACCTGGAGGTCTTATCCTAGTCCAGCTGCATGTTCCCCGGGAGGAAGCTCTTCCTACCCATCTGCTGGACTCTCCCCAACTCCTTCAGCATCTCTATTGGTTCTACAAAAAAGTTTCCCATGCAAACTTCTGTACCTCACTAAAAGCATGTGTGTACATGCACACACATACATACCCATATGTTCACATGCACGCACACATATACCACACATAGACACATGCACATACATACACATACATCACACACATAAATACACATATATATCACACATATAGATATATATATACATACATATGCATCATGTACACATGCACATACATCACACAATGTACATCACACATATACACAAAAATATACACATCATACAATGCACATATACCATATACACATGTATTTATCTTGCACATATACATACACACAAACACATCACACACATGTATGCACATCATACACACATATAAACACATCCACACACCACCCCTCACACTCACATCCACACCTCATCCCCCCACTCACATCCATGTGTCACCCCCCCACACACATCCACATACATACTCAAATCCACACACCACACACATATCCACACCTAACCCCCCCACACACATCCACACACCACACAGCCACCTGAGGCAAACTTACAGCTTCCTTGTCACTAGGATTTTATGATACTGGGTCAATGTAACTCCCTCCAGGGCTCCAGGGCTGCCTTTTTCCATTTTTTACTTCATCTCTTGCGAAGCAGAGCAAAGTGAGCATGGAGAAGCACACAGAGGTAGACATGCACCAAAATCTACCTCGGTTCACTTCACTGAACCCTCAAAACACCCTGAGGACTGGGAGATGGTTCAGCAGCTCCAGGCACCAGCACCCAAGCCTGATGACCTGTGTTCAACCCAAACTCATGGTAGAGAACTCCCCAAGTTGTTCTCTCTCTCTCTCTCTCTCTCTCTCTCTCTCTCTCTCTCTCTCTCACACACACACACACACACACACACACACACACACACACACACACACAGTAGAAGGCCCCCTAGTAAATAAAGAAATGGTACAGAATTCCCTTTGAACAGGTCTGGAGCACCCACCTCCCCCCCACACACACCCTTGTGACCCTCACTCAGGGTCACACAGCAAGGAAGTGGTGTGCCAGGAGCTTGCCAGTCACTCACATTTCACCGTGCACACACACTTCATACCCATGCCCACCTTGCGGTGCGGTCCCATGAAAACTTACCACCTCTCAGCCTGCTGTGGGTGGAGAATTGGAAAGCATGCTCCGGACAATTCCATCGCTCCCAAGCAAACTGGAACTTACACTCTTCGATGCCAGTCTGAGCGCCCAAGGCCACACTGGTGGTGTAGGTCAGATAGGCCTGTGCCAGGAGAAAGGGCTGTGAGCTTCCCTGGGCACAGACCGTGAGGGTCAGGAAGAAGACAGACTCAGATAAAACGACTTCCCAGTGAAAGCATACCGAGGCCTGGGGCCTTTGCTCAGAGGCAGAGCATTTGCCTAACATACACGGGGCCCTGGGTTCAATACTGGACACCACAAAAAAAAAAACAACACAAAAACTATACAGTGCTGGATTTCTCAGCGGGAGCGTCTGAGACTGTCCCTCCCACTCCCCTGCCGCCTTTTGGTTTCTCCAGTTAGAGGCCATCAGGACATCTTACCTTGGGACCTGTTACCAGGAAATTGCTCACTGACCTACCAAAAAAGAAAAACTGAGGTAAATGGAGATGACATTTTAGGCTTCCTTGGAGAATGAGGGAGGGAAGGACTCACCAGGCAGAGGCCCTGAAGGTGGTATAGCACATGCCCGCAGCCACCCACAGCATACACAAGTGCCCCATGGCCCTGCCCATCTCAGGGGACCAGCCAGCTCAGGGCCAAGTGCAGAGAGGGGAGGAGAAGGCAGAGCGTCTCTCAGTATGTCTGTGGGTAAATTCTCAATGGCCAAGAGGGAAAAACCGACAGCCTGCCCGTTGGTCTTCCATTGGCAGAACTGTGGGAGCCACTGACCCAATGGGGAACCAGAGAGGAAGGTCTCTGCCCAAAGCCTTCAAGGAGGCCACGCCCTTCTCTGGCAGACTGAGGGGTGCCGCAGGTCTCTCACCCTTAGGGTCACTGATTAGTCAGTTATCTCTCCTGCTTGAAAGGGCTGGGTGCTTGGGATCATGGAGCCTGGAGCAGCGGGTCCCCCTCCCTCGGAGCAGGTCTTCATGTGCTAATGAGACTCATCCTGATTTCCTCCACATGTTGTTAACAGGCATAGAAGAGCTTTTTGGGGACCCACACATACATCACTGTCTCTACCTCTTCCCTTGGTGACGGAAGGTGATGAACCTGTGGGGCTGTGGAGAAGAAGCAACAAAGACTGTCTTTGTAACAAGTTCCTATAGCAAGTTCCTAAAGCCTTCTGTGTCTGAGGGTCAGATCTCCAGGGTTTTTTTAAATATTTATTTTTATTTTATGTGAGTTGGTGTTTTGCCTGCATGCACAACCGTGCAAAAGTGTCAGATCCTACAATTACAGACAACGTTAGCTGCAACGTGGATGCTGAGAATCGAACTCAGGTCCTCCAGAACAGCCAGTGCTCTCAACCGCAGAGCCATCTCTCCAGCCCCAGATCTGCAGTTTCTTATTGCTTATATAGTTAATCAGTCTTTGCGCCACCCAGGGCTGTATTTGAAAAGACCGCTACCTTTATTTCTGTTACCAATACCACTTTGCAGACAGGGTATTGTCTTAGGGTATCAGAGTTAGCCTCTGGCACGCTTAGGGCACTCTGCTGCTGAATGACGACACCCCCATCCTCTTCTTGATGTGACTTAGTCACTTGGGTTTCAGCTACTTAGGCCGGAAACCTGTTTTTTACATTCACTGTGAGCTTGGTACTAAAAGATGAAAGAGAAGAGCGTGTGGTCGCTAATAGGACTCTGGGCACTGTCGGGTGGGGGCGGGGAGGGCAGGAGTGTCGGCGGGGTGGGGATCACACCAATGAATCGAGCTCCTCCCTAGGGCTGGGAAAAAGAAGTTCATGGAAAAGCATGGATTGAAAAGGAATCTCCGCCAATGTTCTGTGACCCTCCCAGTCACTTCTCAGAACCTGTTCACTTAGGAAGTGTTACCTGCCACACACACCAAAAGATTTCTAGAGTTTCGAGGCGTCCCCGGGACTCTGTGCACTCAAAGTAGGGGTCAGACATGGTCTCAGTCTGCAAAGCAATTATTGTTCTTCATTGACAAGATAATTATGAAAATAGTGTTTAGAGCATGAGACACCTTATAATACGTTAGAACTGGGGGTTTGTTTGTTTGTTTGTATTTTAGTAGACTTTTCTTTTAAGGCGCTTGGGAAAAGCTTACTGTGTTTGCCTCAGTAGCCTTTTCTCTGTTCCTAATTTTCTTTAAAAAAAAAAAAAATCTATTATTTAACCTTCACTTCTTAGAAGAACAGGCTTGATTTTGAAGCGACTCCCTGGGTTCAGGAGGAGATGGTTAATGGCATCTCGTTGCTATGACGAGACAATACAATCATGGCAACTTTTTATAAAGGAAAATATTGAATGTGGTGGCTTCCTCACAGCTTCAGAGGTTCAGTGCATTATCGTCATGATGGGACATGGTGAGGTGCGGGCCAACACCCTGTGGAGCTGGAGCTGAGAGTCATGCATTTTGCAGCCAATAGAATGTGATCTAAGTGTCACACCCTGAGAAATCTGAGCAAAAGAGACCTCAAAGGCTGTTCCCACAATGATCACACTTCCTCCAATAAGGCCACACCCACTTCAACAAAAAGACCACACCTCCTGACAGTGCCAGTCCCTTTGGGGGACATTTTCTTTCAGTCGACCACATTCCCACCGCCCCCTGAAAGGCTTTCAGGCTTGATTCTGGATTGACCTACTATGGATAAGAGGTTGGGTCTTATTTTTGTTGATGTTTTGTTTTGTAGAGAAGGGTCTTTATTGCTCAGGCTGGCTTGGAACACACTCTGTATAGTCCAAGCTTATGATCCTCTGCCTCAGCCACTAGAATGCTAGATTGTAGGTATGTGTCCTTAGGTCTGGTTGACCAGGTCTTATTTTTCTGTGTGGCTCCCTGGATGTGCCATTTAGTGGGTGCCTTAGACAAATATTTTTTCATCTTCCAGAAGGCAGAAAAGAAAGCGAGGATTTTCAGGTCTATGTATTTGCATGTGTGTATGCAAATACTTTGTGTTGGTTCTGCTCAGAGTCAATAAAGATTGCATAATTTATTTTTACATATTTTAAGGGTTTGTTCAATTATTTTATGTCTATGAGTATTTTGCCTGCATGTATGTTTGTGCACTGTGTGTGTGTATGTGTGTGTGTGTTACCTTAGAGGTCAGAAGAGGGCATTAGATTCTCTCTTATAGACAGTTGTGAGCTGCCATGTGGGTGCTGCAAATCAAACCCAGGTCCTCTGTAAGAGGAGCCAGTGCTCTGAACTGCCGAGACGGCTCTCCAACTCTATGATCTTAGGGTTTCTTTTTGAGACAGCATTTCCCTGTATAGTTCTGGCTGTCCTGGAACTCAATCTGTAGACCAGGTTGGCCTCGAACTCAGAGATCCACCTGCCTTTACTTCCTGAGTGCTGAGATTAAAGGCATGTGCCACCATGGCCTGGCCAATTGATAGCTTCTTTAAAGTCTTGTAGGTCTGTCTACACAAGTTTCATGTGCTATGCTGACCAAGGTTGTTCACTGAAGACACAGGGTCCCTTACAAGGAGGGAACAATCAGGTACAAATTGTTTCCAGCCATGCTGTCATTAATTTTAATGATCCCAGCTATATTATCTCATTAGTGTGTTTTGCTCTGGCTGTCTTGGAACTTAATTTTTAGGCTGGCCTTGAACTCATAAAGATCTGCTTACCTCTGCTTCTAAATGCTGGGATTAAAGGTGTTTTGGTGACTTTATATTTATTTACTTTTGAGATGAGGGAATCATTATGTAGACCAAGCTGGCCTTAAACCTATAGAGATCTTCCCACTTCCATCTCCCAAGTGCTGAGATTAAAACCTTGTGCTATTATAACCAGCTATTTTGTTGTTTGGGGCAGGGTGCAGGGTCTCACTCACTATGTAGATCAGGTTGGTTTTGAAGCTGTTCTGTATCCGAAGGCTGATCTCAAGCTGGTAATTCTCTTGCCCTAACCTCCCGAGAAATGAGATTACAGGCTGGTACCATCATTCCAGGCCAAATCTTAGTAGTTTGTAAGAGATGATCCAACCCTTGGTTTCTGTGAATAGAAATCTAGAACTGACGACCAGAGCTGTGGATAACTGTGGTCACAGGGCAGGTGGTGATAAGGGTGTGATGTAACAAGTATGCTGTAGCCGTCTTGCTGGGGATCGTGGTTGTACTTGCTGATTTTCATGGTGTGAACTGGTTTCAGTGCTCCACTGTGGCTGATTTCAGTCTGCTACCATAGATGGAGAGACATGCCCAGTAGCCTAGTGTTGTACGATATTGTTCTTAAGAAGAAACAAACGGGGGCTGGAGAGATGGCTCAGCGGTTAAGAGCAGCGTCTGCTCTTCCAGAGGACCCGGGTTCGATTCCCAGCACCCACATGGCAGCTAACAACTGTCTGTAGTTCCAGTTCCAGGCAAACACCAAGGCAAATAAATAAAATAATAAATAAAAAAAAAAAAAAAAAAAAAAAAAAAAAAAAAAAAAAAAAAAAAAAAAAAAAAAAAAAAAAAAAAAAAAGAAGAAGAAACAAACGACATAAACAACCACGAGAGTAAAAAAAAAAAAAAGTAGCAAAAAGGAATCAATCAGTTTTGAGTATTATCTGGTTTTAAAATAATCTAAGTATAGGGTTACATAATTTAAACAAATTTTTAGACTTATTTTTATTTTTGTTTTGCCTGCATCTGTTTACATGCAACATGTGCATGCAGTGCCTGCAGAGTCCAGAAGAGGGCACTAGATCCCCTCCAACTGGAATTTCAGACAGTTGTGAGCAGTCAGTCACATAGGTGCTGAAAATGGAACCAGGGTCCTCTGGAAGGGCAGCCAGTGCTCTTAATCATTGAGCCATCTCTCCTTATAACAACTTTTAATAACGACTGTAAAACAACTAGCTCATAGCATTTCTGAAAATATAATCACTCACAGGCGTCAAGTAGGCCTCTGCCTACAGGAAGGAGGCTGGGATTCAAAGCATGCCCAGCTTCTGCTGAAGTTACCATCAAATCACTGTTTGGGGCTGGTGGGATGGTTCAGTCGATAAAAACACACTTGTTGTCAGGTTTGATAACCTGGATTTAATCCTCAGGCTCCACGTGGTGGAGAGAACTGATTCCTGTAAGCTGTCTCCAACCTCCACCTGTGCGCTGCATCACGTAAGCACCCTCTACACATATGCCAGATAAATCAATAGATAGAATAAAAACCTTTAACCCTTGCTGAGATGTAGGTCTTGCTATCAGATTCACGTGGCTCAGTGTCTAGTAAAATGGGGACTAAGGCGTATGAACCTATAATTCAACCTGCGCAGAAAGTATTCGTGAAACACCAGGAGTAATTTCGAATGCCTCTGAAAGGCATTCACAGAGCTTAAAAAATGCTGTGGCCAGAAAATCCCAGAGGCTTCTTCTGCCTCTGGTGTTGGAGGATGGTGAAATTTCAGGTGTCTCAGGGAAGCACCGGGGTTGCCATCAATGAGGATCATTGGATCAGAGTCCTAAAGCTTGATACCCAGGGCTATTTATGCTGAGTTCTGTTTTACAGGGAGCAGCTGAGATCCAGCAGGAGAGGTATTCAGGGTCACACAGTGAGTTAGGGCTCAGACAGCCCAGATCCGACCATCCTAGACAGTTTCATACCTTCTGGCTCTCACGTTGCTTTTTTTTTTTTTTTTTTTTTTTAAATTTTATGTGTCTTGGTGTTTTGCCTGCATGTATAACTGTGTAAGGGTGTCAGATCTTGGAATTACACACAGTTGTTAGCTGCCATGTGTTTGCTGGGAATTGAACTCAGGTCCTCCTGAAGAACAGTCAGAGGTCTTAACCACTGAGCCATCTCTCCAGCCCCCTCACGTTGATTCTTTTTTTTTTTTAGTTTATTTATTTATTATGCATACAGTTTTTACAGAAGAGGGCACCAGACCTCATCATAGATGGTTGTGAGCCACCATGTGGTTTTGCTGGGAATTGAACTCAGGTCCTCTGGAAGAACAGTCAGTGCTCTTAACCTCTGAGCCATCTCTCCAGCCCCTGACACTGATTCTTAAGCTTCCTGCTAATCAGATGAGGAGATGAGAAATGGGGAGAACGAGCCTCCAAGCACAGTCTTGAGGAGTGACACTGAGCCAGAGCTCTGGGGCTTTCAACCTCTGGCCTTCCCCTCCATCTCTGGAGCCTGGCACCCCTTGCTGGGGATCCTGAACCACATCTACATGAGCCTCCTCAACGGAGCTTCAAGGATCGCCAAATTCTCAACAGGGAAGAGAGCAGATTAGCTCAGTTTTCCCTTCAGCCTAGGGTTCCAGTGCAAGGAGGGGAGAGGGGAGGCCTTCACGTACAGAAAAGAGTCTGTGGTCTGTAGAGCACACAGGCCTGGGAGGGTTGGATACACAGGGGAGGGATGCAATCCAAGTCTCTCCCGGCTGGAAGGCGTGCCCCCTTTCCCAGTCAGGAATCTGCTTAGGTCTAGGCCTTCTTAGTCCCAGCCACACGGGGATCTTCCCAAAGACAGACACATTTCTGGAAACTCACTGAGGTGCCCAGATGGCAGAGGCTAACACCTTCAGGATAAGCCTGGGAAGAGTGGGGTGGAGGAGGCGTTTATTCTAGGAAAAGTTTCAGTTCAGCCATAGAAAGCCTCCATTCTGGTTCCTTCACAGTCCTAATAGTGGACTCGGATATTCTCTCTTTTCTTCTTTCTTTCTTTCTTTAATTTTTAATTTAATTTTATTTTTAGCGCTTAGCTTTTAGAGATTGGTCTCTAGTCCAAGCTGGCTCAGAATCAACTGTGCGGCTGAGGATGAACTCTTTTGACACACCTCCTACGCTTCGCAAGTGCTAGGATTTAAGGCTGGTGAGGTATATGAGGCGCAGGATTCTCTGCATGCCAGGCAAGTGCCCTACAGACTCAGTTACATCTCAAGTGTTTCTTTATTAGCACTTTGTCCAGTTATTTCTTGATTAATTGTGCTTTTCTTGTGGGGTTGGGTTTTTTGAAACAGAGTCGTGACCTTGGCTAGTCTGTAATTCGCTATGTAGGCTGGCCGTGAACTCACAGAACCCTGCCTGCCTCTATTTCTGGGGTGCTGGATTAAAGACATGCATCACCACACCTGACTTGTTTTTTTCTACACTTCGTCATTATTTTATTTATTTGTGTGTGAAGATATGACACAGAGTGTCTACGGAGGTCAGAGGGTAACCTAGGGGAGTCACTTTTTTCCTTCTGTCACGTGGGTTCTGGGGTAAAAACTCAGGTTACAGACTGGGAGCAAGACCCCTCACCCAGCTCCTCTCTTAGGAGCTGCTTGTGAGATTTTAGTAGTTCGCAGAGAAATGTGCATAAACACATCCATCTATCTGTTCCAAAAATATTGTCCTATAGGTTTCAGCGGTACTCAACATTTATAGGTCCAGGATGAATGAGGAGATAATTCTTTGCAGGATAAACTTTCATAGTGACCCAATCAATACTCAGGACGTGCTAGATGAGGAACGCTGCAGAAGAGGACTTCTGGGTGAGGCCTGCCATCTAGCGGCACTTTGTGGTATTACAGGCTTTTGTTGCCAGGCCAAGCGATTTTTTTTTTTTTTTTTTTAACCTCTCTAAAGCAGGAGCATAGTAAAGATTTCAGAATATCCCTAAAAAGCTTGTAATGTCCTTGTATATACAAAACATAATTTTATCTGTTAAGTATGTAGTGTATGCACACACAAAATATGTTTTTTATAAAAGTTATTTTTGTTTCGTTAACCAAAAAATGAACTGAAGTTGAAGCATATAATAAAATAAACATGCACTCTACTCCCTGTTAGTAACCCTTATGAACGGTTTAGTGCGGATTATTTTCCTTTCACATATTCACATACATGCAATATATATAATTTGTGTGTATGCAAGTTCACATGTATGTGGGCAGGATGCATGCACGCATGTTCGTAAGTGTTAGGAGTAACCTGGGATGTTTTCTTCAGTAAATTAGCAGAGTCTCTCACTGGAACCCAGACCTTGCTTTCCCACTGAGCTGTCTCTTCTCCACTTCCTGTCATTGTCTCTGAAATAGAATCTCATTGTGTAGCTCAGGATGCCCTCAGCTTTGTAAGCCCTCTACCTCAGCCTCCAGATTGTTGTGATTATGCATGCCATATTTAGTATGTATGTATGTATATATATGTATATATATCTGAAAACGTGCAATTGTGCTATTATTCCTCCATTACTCTGTTATGTTTTGTCTTATTTTTGTTCATTTGTTTGTTTGAGTCAGGGTGTGTCGTAGCCCAGGCTAGCCTGAAACTTGCTAAGTAACTGAAGATCACCTTGAATTTCTGACTCTCCTGTCTTATCTAGCTGTGCTTTTGAACTTTTACATAATGAATCTATTTTTTTTTTCCAAGGCCACACAAGGGTTTATTTAAGAGAATTCCAAGGCGGGTACAGAAATAAAAGCAGGACAGAAGGAGATAAGAAGAGAGATCGAATCTATTTTTTTTTAAATTTAACTTCATTTTGTGTGTATTGGTGTAAAGGTGTCAGATCTTCTGGAACTGGAGTTACAGACAGTTGTCAGCTGCCATTTGGTTGCTGGGAATTGAACCCGGTACCTCTGGAAGAGCAGCCAGTTCTAACCCCTTGCGCCATCTCTCCGGTCCCATGAGTCTATCTTTTATGACACTGGACGCCAGTCTTCCTGAGTCATTCTTTCTTTTTAGATGGGATCACAAGTAGCACAGCTGGTGCTCACTCTGCAGCGGTCCTTGAACTCACGACAAGTGTTGCTTTGTCACATCCTCATGCTGGGGTTACAAGCATGAGTCACCATGCCTACAGCTTCCCCCTCCCCTCCTCTCTCTCTCCTGGTTTACTACCGAATTCCTATTAGCAGAATTTCAAAGGTCCACAGTCCCTTCCAAGTTGGCACCATTTCTGGTGATAGAATTCCCTGGAAAACTGCTGTGCTTCCCGTGACTCTCACTTACTAAGTTTATTCCCCTAGACAGAGTTAATCTCCACGCCTCTTTGAGATAAACCCTTCTTGGTGTTGAGGCTTCCTAGAGATGCTGTTGTTAAGGAAAAGGGTCCATACAACACACCTTTAATCTAATGGGCAGGCCTTTGTGTGGTTTTCTAGTATTCTGAGGAGTCTCTTTTGACATTTCTGAGGGTTTATTTATTTTATGAAATATATCTTTTTGTTTTGCTTTTTATTTTTTATTTACATGTGTAGGTGTGTGTGTATGTGTGAGTAGATGTTATGTGTGTATGGGTGCCCTTGAAGGCCAAAAGAGGGTGTCATGTCCTCTGGAACTGGAGTGACAGGCAGTTGAGAGCTGCTTGATGGGGGTGCTGGAAACTGGTCTTCTGCAAGATGTTCTTAATGGCTGAGCCATCTTACGGCAGGAACTCTAGGTGGTATACAATGAAAACCTGGAGCCAGATATTGGGGAAAAGCTGGAATATCAGAGAGAAGAAACAGACCCCAGTCAATTCTCACTCAGCCAACTTCTCAGGCTGACTAGGGTAAGTGCCATCTTCAAGGGTCCTCAGCATGACTGATCGCTTCTACAGAATAAATGAATCTCTGCCTTCCCCTGCCTTAAGAATCTTCTCTGCCCAGTTGTTTCACTTCCTGGTTCAACTCTGTATCATAACCCTAGGTTTAGGATTAAAGGTGTGAGTTTCCATTGCTTGGCTGTTAGGCCTTGAATTTACAGAAATTCAGAAAGATCTCTCTGTCTCCCAAGTGATGGGATCAAAGGCGTGGGTCACCACTCTCTGACCTTCATGGCTTGACTGTGGGTGATTCTGTTCTCTGATAGTCCAGACTAATTTTATTAAATATACAATATATCAAAACACCATCTCTCCAGCCCCTGAGATTTTTAAATTGACTTTTAATTATATATATATATAGCTCTGCTGATCTACAATGCTCTAGGTAGGCCAGGCCGCTTAGTTTTAAAAATTAACTGATTTTGTCTATTCTGTGTGTGAGGGGGAGCTTATCTGAGCACACATGTGTATGTGGTGGTCAGAGCACAACGTTCAGGAGTCAGCTCTCTCTTACCACGTGGTCTGAGATCAAGCGGAGATCATCAGGCTTGAGCAGCTGGTACCTATCAGCTGAGCTGAACCACCTTACCCAGGAACTTCGTCTTTAAGCTGTATTTTCCTGTTTGGCTCTTTGTGTGTCTGTGCATTGTGTCTGTGCCTGGTGCCTGTGAAGATCGGAAGAGGTCCGGGTCCTCTGGAGCTAGCATGACAGTTGTGAGCCACCATGTGGGTACTGGGACTAGAATCCAGGTCCAGGTCTTCTGGAAGAGAAACTCATGCTTTTAAAATGTAAACACTGGGCTGGCTCTAGATTGATTGATTTATAACTATTGAGGATCAAACACAAGATTTCCTGCAAACTAGTCACGTACACTACTTTTTAACAGCATCCTTAGAAACCAGGTATCCTAACTTTTCCCTCTGTTTTTTTAGTTTCGATTGGTTGGTTTGTTTTAGACAGGGTCTCAGTATGTAGCCCTGGCTGTCCTGGAACTATGTGGACCAGGTTGGCTTCAAACTCACAGAACTCTGCCTGCCCCAGCCTCTCAAGTACTGGCATCAAAGGTGTGCGCCGCCATGCCTGGTCTCGCCTTTCTCTTCCGAGACGGGATCATATAATTTAGGCTGTCCTGGAACCCCCAGGGTAGCAGAAAATGACGTCAAATTTGCTTACTTCAGCCTCCCAAGCTTCACGTGTGCCACACCTGTCTGCAGTCCCTGTTATCTCTTGTTACTTGACACGTGACTCCACGTGTCACCAGTGCTATGGATCTGGAGTCCAGAGGGCTTCAGTGGGTGGGTCCGGCTCGGGATCTTGAGAGGTTGCAGGCTGTGGTGGGTGCTAAGTCCTCAGCTGTGGATCCAGCAAGGGTGAAGAGGGATACTGCTTACAAAATTCACTCACATGGTGGTTGGCTGGGTTAGTTCTCACCCAGTAGACTCCTGTTCCGTGGGGCTGTCTCTTTATATAGCTGGTAGCATTCCTAGGGTTAATGATCCAAGAGGAAGAGAAAACACCCAAGAAGCCATAGACATTTTATAACCACATGTGGAATTTGTACTTTATTTGTCACAAATGCATCGGTTTGCCCAGCTGGCTTACACTGAAGGGGAGTAGATTACACAAAACACCAAGAGAAGGGGCTAGAGAGATGGCTTTGCGGTAAATAGCACATACTGCTCTTCTGAGGACCAATTCCTTGCACCCACATGGCGGCCCATAACTGTCTGTAACTCCAGTTCCAGGCAATCCAACACCTGCACACAGACAAGTATACAGGCAAAACACCAATGTACACGAAATAAAAACAAATAAATGAAAACACAAAGAGAATGATGTCAGAAATGATCAGCAATGTAAGGACCTGGATTCATTCACACGTTGATACCTGGGTGCAGGGCCCAGGTCTGCACCTTACCCCTTGGCCCAATCCTGGAATGCCAAGGTGTATCGTATCTTGCTTACGTATGTTTTATTTTAAAGACACTCCCCCCAATTGGAGCTCTGGGTCCTTAGCCTTTCTGCTGTGCTAGAAGTAGGCTATCGACCCAGGTTCGTGGGATCCTGTATATAACCTGTATGTAACAATAAAATCCTCACTCTTTACAGCGTGTTCAGCCTCCCTGGTGGAAATTCTTACATGCAGGCCTAACAAGCAACACACTCATTTCTTTCTTTCTCTTCCCTTCCTTCCTTTCTTCCTTCCTTCCTTCCTTCCTTCCTCCCTCCCTCCCTCCCTCCCTCCCTCCCTCCCTCCCTTCCTTCCTTCCTTCCTTCCTTCCTTCCTTCCTTCCTTCGTTTTTCGTTTGTTCCCAGACAGGGTTTCTCTGTGTAGCCCTGCATTCCTGGAACTCACTCTGTAGACCAGGCTGGTCTTTAACTTATAGAGATCTACTTGCTTCTGCCTCCCAAGCGCTGGGATCAAAGGTGTGTCTGTCTCACCATACCTGGATCCATTTTTTATCTAAGATAAAAACATTTATTTATTTCTGGAGGGTGGGGGTGCATGCGTGGAGGTCAAAGGAAACTTGTGGACTTCTTTCTTTTCTACTGTGTGAATTCTAGATCACTAGGTTTATCAGGAAACACCTTTATTTGCTCAGCCTTCTCATCTTGGTTTAAAAATGTATTTATTATTATTGTGTGCAGGCATGACATATGTGCCTGGGAGTGCCACTGTGCAAATGTGGATGTCTGGGGACTCCTTTTTCCTTTGTGTGGGTCCTGGGGTGGCGCTCTGCTCTGGTTGCTCTGTCTACAAAGCATGTGGCTTACTCTCTGACTATCTGAGCTTTTATTTCATTGTCAACATTCACATGATGACCCTTTCATTCTTAAAGTTTTTTCTTTTTTTGAAAGTAAAAATTTTTAAATTTTGATTGATTTCTCAATGTATTGTTTGATATAATGCCAGTTTTAATGGCAGAAATTTGGTTCCACAGACACTTGGTAACACTATAGAGAGCTACTACTTTTCCCAGAAAGTTAACGGCTGGAAAGAGAAAGCACAACTCTCTAGCAGCATGGCATCTTAAGCCACAGGCCCAGAGCCCTGCAGCTTTTAGATTCAAAATGGCACAAGCATTTTTTAGCTGGTGATAGAAATGAGAAATGGGAACAAGATGTGGGTACCAGATGGAGCACTGTGGATACTGTAAGGACAGCAGACAAACTAGATGTGGGGGCTGTCAGGGTGATTACAGAAAAGAAAACCAAATTCACTCAAATGCTTCTTAGAGCCTTTCTGTAGATACTTATACATATATATTTATCCAAAAATGTTTTATACATATAAATGTTTCTCAATTAAAGATGAGTCCAAAGCTATAGTATAACATAAAGCATGTCTTCTGTTAAGACTAACCACCTGAATTTTCAGTTTCTTTAAAGTTAGTGTATTAGTTTTCCAAATATAATTACCTGATATCTATTTATAGATATAAATCAAGTAGGCATTACATTTTCAAAAGGTTTTTCAGGTTAAGTGGTATTTCATTATGATGCTATGCATATCAAACTTACAACAAGCCCCATTAAGAACTGTTAAACATACCAGAAAGGATCATGTAAGTTGGATATTCTTCTTCATAGTAAACTTTTTCTGATTACCAGTTCATATATGTTGAAAATACACAAAAGACTTTACTCCCTAAGTACTCTTATGTTAATAAGACATCTGCTCCAACATATAATAAATCCTGCAGTAACTATGGGATGTAACACCTACAACCACTACCTAGAAAATAAAGCACACAATTATTTTGGTGATTTTACAAATCTTTTTTCCAGGTGTAAAGGCTACAAAAAACTCCTAAAAATTAGAAAACACTGAAAACATTAAAAGTTTGACAACTGACTTTATAGTATTTCCATTTTACCCTGAAATCCAACTTAAAAAATATGACCTTCTTAGAACAGGTTACTTGGCTAATATTATAAAAAAAAATTGATAAGAGCAGGAAAAATGTTCACTGGTTTATGCGGAGTTTTTGTAAATGGCTTTTCCCTAAACCATTAGAAAAAAATATTAAAGACAAAAAGAAAACAACGTGGTGGTCCCTAACTATTCTGTAATCATCTTCCCCTGAAATGCCCTTTAAAATGCAGGAGCAATACAACAGCAAAGATCAAAGAGCATGAACTGTATTTTCAAGAACAGAACAATCATGAGAGCTGAAAGATAGGGTAAAAGCTGATTCTTTGGGGGCCATTAATCCATCGTCAGTTTGTTTCTTTAAAGCTGTTGTGAGTGGTATTAATTCCCTGATTCATTTCTCAGCATTAAAAGAAAATTATTGTATAGAAAATATATTCCTAGAAGCTGGGCATTGTGGCACGTGGCTGAAATCCTAGTGCTTGGGAGTTAGAGACAGGAGGATCAGACGTTCAGGGCTATCCTCAGCTACTTTGTGAGTTCCGAGCCCAAGGCCAAGGCTCCGTCTCAACCAGAGAAGAGAAGGGAGGAAGAGAAAGAGAAGGAGGAAGGGGAGGGAGACCCTACTGATTTTGTTGATTTTCTACCCTGGCTCAATATGTTTATCAGCTCTAAGAGTTTTTAGGATCTTTTAAGTATAGAATCATATTTTCTGCCAATAGGAATAATGATGTCATTTTAATTAGATTTATTTATTTATTCTGTATACATGTTTTGCCTGCCATGAATGTTTGCAGGCCAGAAGAGGGTACCAGATCTCATTACAGATGGTTGTGAGCCACCATGTGGTTGGTTGCTGGGAATTGAACTCAGGACTTTTGGAAGAGCAGCCAGTGCTCTTAACTACAGAGCTATCTCTTCAGTCCAAGGTTACTTTTTTTTTTTTATGCCTGAGTATTTTGCCATGGGTTTCAGGTCCCCTGGATCTGGAGTTATAGATGATTGTAAGCGGCCATGTGGGTGCTGGGAATTGAACGTGGGTCCTCTGGAAGAATAGTCAGTGCTCTTAACTGCTGAGCCATCTCTCCAGCCCAATGTTCTATCATCTATTTCTCTGGCTGAGAACTCAAACACTATCTGGAATAAGAATGCAGAAAACAGGAGAAATCCTTGTAGTATATCCCCATTTGGTACAAAGCTGTGACAGATAGAAGGCCACCACACTCAACATTAACAATAACAGGCTGGATTGATTGTCCTCGGGATGATACAGAATGTCGTTGAAGAAACAAGACTGAACAGAGAGGTCGGGCTGGGACAGGGACCTGTGGAGACCATCAGCTGCCTTACCATGGTCATGCTAGAGCTGGTTACACCTTGCAGAGTGGACGCCAGCTGAGGTCTTCACCTCACCTCCCATACTGTCAGCCTCTGGACTCAGAGTCAAGTGTTCTCCAAGTAGGGTTCCCCATGGATGCTCATGGGAACACTTCCAGGAGCTCAGGGAAGATCTGCCTTCCCCTGAAGTGAGCTCAATGGCCATGACTTCCATGTTCTAGAACCAGGTGGGACAGATAGATCCTGAAGTTTCCGTGACAAACGTGGTTTGCCAGAGGGGCAGAAGATGCCCTCAGAATGCTCAGAAGAACCTTAGGTCCTAAAATGCAGCCAGGTATAGGGGTGCTTGCTGGGAATTGCAGTTCTGAGGTCAGGGCCAGCATGGGCAACATGGTGAGAACCTGTTCTAAAACAAAAACAAAACTTACAAAAAATAACCACAATAAAACAACAAATCATACAGAACAGTGAGGTTCCTTCGAAGTCCCAGGAGGCTCCGTGCTTAAGAGCATTTTCTTGGAAAACCTAAAGCCCAGAGTTCATACCTTAGCATCTGTACATCAAACTAGGCATCTCATAAGTGCCTGTAACTCCAGCTCTGAGGAATCTGGAGCTTGTGTTCACAGGCACACCCCACCCATTCACACTCACACAAACACGTACACTTTTCAAAAGGCCATCAACTTGACTATCTTTGAATTAACTAAAAACCCAAGTCCCTGGGCACACCTGTGAGGGATTTTTTTAATTGGATTGTTTGAGGTGGAAAGATCCACTTTAAATTCAGAGTACTTGAGTTTTAAGACACACCCTAAACTGGGCCCCACACTTTCTCATGGTGGCCTATATCAAAGACAGAAAGGTTTTCCTTTGTTTCCTCGGTAGCCTCCTACATGTATCCTCCTTCCTACTGAGACATCATCGACTGGATTTTTGGCCTTTCTGTAAAAGACAGCCATTGTTGGACAAGGAGGACCAGACTATGAGCCATTTTAATACCCCATATATATATACATAAAATATTATATATATATATACAATCAGTTCTGTTGCTCTAGAGAACCCTGATACATCTATGAAAAGTGATTCTTAATCTAGAATTCTATCCTGTGTCAAATTATGAATTTGGCATATATTGGTATAATAGAGACATTTTAGACACAGAGTTTTTATTTCTCTCTTTCATTCGGAGAAAGGATCTCAGTCTAGGTTGATCTCCAACTCACTAGACTGTGTAGACTAGGCTAGCCTGAAATTCAGAGATCCACCCACCTTCTAAATTCTGGGATTAAAGGCACAGGTCACTACACCTGGCCTGGCTCTGGCCTGACTCAGGCCTCCGGCTTGCTGTGGAGAACAAGGAATTTGGGTGTGCTCCACCACGCCACCGTCACTGGCCCTTGAGCAGTTTCCTAAGAAGAGATTTACCTGGGGGTATGGTGTGTTTGCAAGTGTCTGAGGGAAGCTGGAATTCGAGGCTGTAGGCAATGCCTGGAGGGAAGTGTTTCTTGCTTAAACCACATAGTATTTGTGGACGTGTGTGAATACTCCACAGAGTTATAAAGGAAAGTGAAAAAAATGACTGTAAAAGTCAAGAATACTGGGTATCTGGTAGGAGGTAGGGATGGCTGGGGAGAAGGCTCAGAGTTTAGGAACATGTACTGCTCTCCCAGAGGACTTAAATTTGGGTCCCTGCACCAACGCTGAGTGGTTCACAATTTCCTGCAATCCCAGCTCCCAGGGTCTGGCTCTGTTTGCCTTAGCTTGCACCCACATTCAAGTGCACACACATACACCTCAATCTTAATAATTAGATTAAATTAAAAAGAGGTAGGAACTATGTCCAAGGGAGGATCTTTAGAGGTGCTGGCATCTATTTTGTAATCTGATTTTGTTTTAAAATATAGATGTTTGCTGGGTGGTGGTGCACACTTTTAAATAACAGCACTTGAGAGGCAGAGACAGGCAGATCTCAGTGAGTTCAAGGCCCGCCTGGTCTACAGAGTGAGTTGCAGGACAGCCAGGCCCACACAGAGAAACCCTGTCTCAAAAACCCAAACCAGAAAAGCAGTAGATATTTGCTTTATAGTTCCATGTAACTCCTCCTCTGACTCGATTGTGCCTTCCCCTCTCTCTCTACACACAGACACACACACACACAAACACACACGACACACACACAAACACACAGACACACACAAACACATACACCTCTCCACACACACATACCTCTCTCCACACACACACACACAAACACACACACACACAAACACACACACACAAACACACACACACCTCTCTCCACACACACACAGACACACACACACACACAAACATACACACACACGCCATTTCCCATGTCCATTATGTTTTATTTTTCTATTTGTGTGTGTGTGCACATGTGTGTTCACAAGTTTGCATACTTCACATGTGTAAGGTGTTCATGGAATCCAGAAGAGCGTTGCATTCCCAGAAGCTGGAATTACAGGTGGTTGTGAGCTGATCTGAGAGCTTAACTTGGATCCTTTGGAAGAACAGCAAATGCTTTTTGTTTTGTTAGTTTGTTTTTTTCAAGACAGGGTTTCTTTGTGTGGCCTCAGACTCACAGAAATCCACCTGCCTCTGCCTCTCAAGTGCCAGGATTAAATGTGTGCTCTCAAATGCTCCAACCATCTCTTTAGCCCCTCTATTCTATTTTTAAATAAATTATTTAAAGACAGTGACATTGTCTACAACTATACCACCCTAAAGTCTTGTCTAAAATCAGCCAGGTGCAGTGATACCACCAGGTGTGATGGTCTACAGCCAGGTGTGGTGGTCTACAGCCAGGTGTGGTGGTATACAGCCAGGTGTGGTGGTATGCAGCCAGGTGTGGTGGTATACAGCCAGGTGTGGTGGTATGCAGCCAGGTGTGGTGGTATACAGCCAGGTGTGGTGGTATACACCTGCAGTCCCCAAACTCAGCAGAGCAAAGCAGGATTGCCATGTGTTTGAGGCCCATGTGGGCCACATAGTGATACTCTCCCTAACTCCAAAGCAAGCACTAGAATAGGACATGATGGCACATGTCTAGAACTTTCGGATCACTTTAGGAGGTCCTGAAGCAGAAGAGCAGCTAGGGCTATCCAGTGTGACCCTGTCTCTGACAAAACAAAGCAACCAAAACCAAAATAACCCAAAACTATGGAGCTGAGAGATGGCCTGGTGGTTAAGAGGAATGAGTTTGCTTCACAGAACCCATGTGCCGCCTCGCTACTGTATGTAATTCCAGTTCCAGGGGAACCTAATACTGCTTTCTGGCCTCCTCAGGCACCAGGTATGCAGTGCACAGAGGGAGGAATCATCCATACACATAAATCATAAAATAAAAACTCCCAACCAAACCCAAACTAGCAAACAAACAATCAAAGCCAACCAAAAAGCACCTCTAGCCTCTGAGACATCTTCCCCGCTCTGTGAGGTATTTCTTTTGGCCTCAGAATACAGTGGAAAATTCCCGAGACACTATGAGTTCTTTGACTAGAGAAAGTTTGGGAACTTCCAGTATATGAAAAGTCCCTGGAACATCCCAGGTACTCAACAAATGCTAAAATCTATTAAGGAGCTTTGTACAAGGGAGCACGTTTCTTTCATTATATTTGTGGCTGTAGCAGAAATAAAGTCAGAATGAACAGCAGTTTGACATAAAGACCAGAGCAGCAGCAGCAGCAGCAGCAGACAACACGGAAAATGTCATCGGACTGAGCAAAGGTAAAGACAAAGGGTCTTCAAGACACCAGAGCAAGACCACAAGAGTGAGTAACCTACACTTGGCGCAGTTCATCAGATCAGAGTTTGTTCTCTGCAGAGGGTTTTCATGTTTGGTTCTGTTCTATATCATTCTGTTGTAGAATTGCTGCTTAAAAAGGTTCCATAGGCAAAAGGTGGTGAAGACAAAAGTCTTTCATCTCAGCACTTGGGGGCCAGAGGCAGGTAGATCTCCGTGAGTTCGAGGCCAGCCTGGTTTACAAAGGGAGTTCCAGAGCAGCCAGGGCTACACAGAGAAACCCTGTTTCAACCCCCCCCAAAAAAAACCAAACAAAACAAACAATGTTCCATGGACCCCAACATGTTTAGAAACTATTGGCAGCAGTCTGGACTGAGTTAAAGACAGGCCTTACTATATTATGGAAAGTGTCTCAGTTGTGAGCTGCATCATTGAAAAAGCAAATCAGCCATTGTTTTAGCCTCGTTTATCAAGCATTGCTGCTTTTGGGCCATTATAGAACCAATAACATATGATGGTTCCCATATCAACAACCTTCCCATATCTCGGCATTTAGAAATTACGAAAGAGCCAGAGATGTGACTCGGTTGGTAGGAGGCAGGCTGAGCCAGTTTGATTCCCCCATGTCAGAAATAAGGATGGTAGTACATGCCTGTAATTCCAGCCCTGGGCAAGGAGAGGAAGAGGGTCAAGGTTTTATTCTTGACTACGTGGTGAGTTTGAGATCAGACTGCAATACAATAAATAGATTCATCATATTTAGAAGAAAAGATCTAATTATGTTCTGTATGGTCTGGAGCCAGACTACCTCCTCAGCCAGATCTGTATTTTCAATAATCAATGCTTTTGTTTTTTGTTTGCAGACTAACTCTTAGGTATGAGCTAATAGCTTTTTAAAAGGTACTATTTTATTTATTTGTGTATAAATGTGTGCGTGTACTTATCAGTGTGGACATGTAGAGGTCAAAAGGACAGCCTGTGGGAGTGGATTCTCTTCCACCATGCAGGTCTTGGGGATCAAACTTAGGTTTGTCAGGTTTGGTGGCAAGTTCCTTTATGAGCTCTCTTGCCGGTCCCAGAGTTTATAACTTTTACCTGGCAGGAAAATGCCAGTCTCCCAAGCTGTGCCCCTACCCCTTCCTGTAGCTTTAATCACTAAACAAAGCTTTTGGAGCCCACAATCCTCTGTTCTCTGTCCTAACAGGAAGACAGGTTTATTGAGTACTTTATTCTCCACAGAGTGCAAGTCATAAACGTGGACTTTTGTTTGATCATGCTCACTCACTTCTTTACAGATTAAGATGTCTTTTGGCAGTGTTCGTGAGAAAAATGGAGGATGTGGTTTATGAGGATAACTTTCAGAATTTTAGTTGTTAAAACAATGAGCAAACAAAAACCAGCGACTAGCTGGGCCGTGGAGGTGCACACCTTCAATTCCAGAAATCCAGAGGCAGAGACAGATGTACCTTTTGAGTTCGAGGCCAGCCTGGTTCACAGAGTAAGTTCCAGGATAGTCAGGGCTACACAGAGAAACCCTATCTCAAAAACCAAAACTGAACCAAAAACTAAAACCAAAACCCAAAACCACACCCCACAAAAACCCAACCCAAACCAAAACAGAAAACCCAAAAAACCAGAGGTTGTTTTTTCCCAATATCGCTTAGATTTTAAAACTTTAGACAGGATCTCAAAGGGCTGGGTGGCACACATCTTTAATCCCAATAT
>PVIH01006991.1:30784-72061 GCA_004025045.1 Sigmodon hispidus
GGGGGGGGGGGGGAGGGGCGGGGGGGTTTGCTGGAGAGATGGCTCAGTGGTTAAGAGCACTTGTTGGTCTTGGAGAGGACCCAGGTTCTATTTCCAGGATCCACACAGTGACACACAACTGTGTAATTTGGGTCCCAGGTCCTCTCTAGTCTCCTCAGGCACTCACTGGGTGCACAACCACAGTCAAACAGTCATATACATACTAATAACAAAACCAAAAGACAATGGACCTGCCTGCCTCTGCCTCCCAAATCCTGGAAACAAGGGTGTGCGCTACTGCGTCCGGGATTTATTCTCAGAACGGTTTGATTTTTGTTAATTCTTTTTTTTTTTTTATCTTGTTCCTTCTGGCATTTCCACTGCAAGTTTAGAAAAAGATTAGGAACTTACTTGCTTCATTCCTTCCTATCTACTCCCCCACCCCGCCCCCGTTCTGTATTTAACAAACTGTTCCAGATGATTCCCGAATAATTGGGGTGGGGGTATACACACCTCACAGCTGGCTTTTTGTATAAGTAGGTATGCTTACTGCAAAGTGTGAGAGAAGGATCTGTTATTGCCCCAGCTACCCATTTTCCTTATTTGAAAACAGAAGGCAGTGAGGGAAGGTGGGGTCGCATCGAGGTGTTTGTTCTGTAGCTCGAAGTATTCAGCCAATGGGGGCTTATTCTGATGAGGTAATGCCTTCAGCCTAAGCTTCGTTGGCAGTTTGTCTCACTGCTTGTTTTTCTATGCTGGGAAGGGATGCGTTTTCCTGGAGCTTCCAAGTTCTCTTGCACCTTCTCGATGGCTTTTTGATGGTGCCTTGGCCGAGCTGGTGTGCAGAGGTGCTGGAAGCAGGTGACCTCTCAGAAGTGCTTGTCACTGCATCCCTTTCTTCAAGCACCGGGGTCTCAGCACGAAGAATAGGAACGCTGGCAAGTCCTTGTCCCGGCAACCCTGGGATCTGCAGCGTTCCACAGCAACTCCGGCTGCCTCCAAAGCCCCCTCCCCCAACGCCGCCGCCCCCGCCCCCGCTACTCGAGGGGCTTTTCTCCAGCCATCTCTTCTCTGTGGGTTTCCTTTGCCCACTTTCCTCCTGTGAAATTGTGTGGTGTTATAGATGCAAGAATAGGTGTTTTGGTTGTTGATTTTTGTTGCTGTTGTTTTGTGCTACGGTTTGGACCCAGTGCCTCATGCCTGCTAAGTGCTTGCCTGGCTAATTTTTGTCAGTAAACTTTGGCCACTTTGCTTTACATTTAGACAAGGGAGTGAGTGGGCATCTTCAGTATAGGAGTTTTTTATTTGTTTGTTTGTTTTTTGTGGAGAGCGGGAGCGCTAACTTTGGTTAAAGCCCCCCTTTCCTGTCTGAAACCTGTAATTTGATGTTTCTCTTATTTTCTTTACCAGCAATGCTGGCAGTTTATGATTTTTATTTATTATTATTGTGTGTGTATATGTGGGCATGTGTGCACATGGATGGAAATGGCTGCTTCCTATAGCAGGTGATAAAACTGTTTGAAACAGGGTCTCTGGAAACACCTGCCTTCACTTTAAGCTTCACAAAATGACATTTTGGAAGCTGAAGAAATGAATGTCTGTTCCTGGGAAAGTGGCTATTTTTTCTGTGACTTGGTTTGACTGCTTTGAAGAATGAGAATCACTACTACAAATACCACATACATACACACACACATACATACATAGACACACATACATACACCACAGACCCACACACCCACCACATACACATATATACCCTACACCACAATATATACATATATACACACTGTACACATACATATGTATATATATGTATGTGTGTATATATATCATATATATACTACCCCTAAGCACGCGTGTGTACACACACACACACACACACACACACACACACACCTGTCTCCTATGACATCCTGGTTTCTTTCCAACTCACCCCACCCATCATCTGACACAGAGCTCACCCTTCCCAGATTAGATTATCACAGGAAAACCAAAGAGCACAGGAAGAAAAGGAACGAAGGGACGTTGATTTGCCGAGGGATTTGTTCCAGGGCTCCGGGCTGAGTCCACAATCACAATACCCTATGCTGGATGAGTGGGATAACATGCTTGTGAATGTATTTTGGAAGCTGGAACACGGTAAATGATGGTTGTGATACACCTGGATCTCCAGAGCCTAGCTTAGGGCAGGACACCCTTTTATTTTATAATTATTAAAAGGATTTAATCAGATACAGATGAGAAGAATAGTTTAATGTGCTTTCAAGTATCCATCAATCAGCTTCAAACAATTTTCAGTTTATTACATGAGTATCTACCTCTCTAGTGTTCCTGGAGGGAGAGAATTTAGAAGTTTCTCAGATGTGACTCATTTGAGCCTTCTCTTTGAAAGACAATGATTAATATGAGCACATCAGAGAATCAAAAGAATGTTTTTTATTTTTTTTGTATTTTATAGTTACTAAGATTTCAAGAAACCACAGCAAAGAAACAAACAAAAATCACAAACAAAACAGCAGAAGAAAAACCCATGTGCTTTGCGCGCTCTCTCTTTCTCTCTCTCTCTGTGTTTTCTTTTAGAGGCAGTTTTTCCATGTGTCAATGGCTGCTCTGAACCATGTAGCCCAGGTTGACCTTAAACTTACAGCAATCCTTCTGCCTCAGCATCCTGATTGTTAGGATTACAGCTGTAAACCATCACACTCAGAAGAGATAGGAACATTCTTTCATTCTGAGCTATTTAATGAGAGGATTATAAAATAATCACTTTGATTAGCTAAAAAAGAAGAGGCTGACACTATGTATTTGTTCTTTATACTTGTGATTGAAAGTTTGCCAAGGGTTGGAGAGATGACCTCCCTATTAAGAGCTCATACTGCTCTTGCAGAAGACCCAAGTTCAGCTCCCAGAACTCACACTAGGCATCTCACAACCACCTGTAACTGCAGCTCCACAGACTCTTATACACTCTCCTTTGGCCTCTGAGGGCTCCGGCCCACACCCCACCGTGTGGCACAGTGTTATAATTCCAGCTACTTTCAAGGTCAAAGTGGGAGGATTGGAAATTCAAGGCCAGCTTAGGCAAAATAGTGAGATCCTGTCTCAAAAATAAAAAATAAAGAAGGGGGTGCCCGGGATGAAACTCAGTGAAAAGTAGTTGCCTAGCATTTGAAAGCCCAGAGTTCAGCTCCTTAAGAAAAAAAAAAAAAAAAAAAAAAAAGAAAGTAGTCCGGGACTGTGTTTTAAAGGACTGTAACAGCTTGTGGGAGGAGACATCTGAAGCTGACTTGTTAGCTCCGGGTCCCTCTGACTCCGAGGCTGACTGAATGGGGCCAAGGTCTCTATGTTTCTTGGTGTTCCCATTTTATTTATCTTTGACCCTTGTCCTGTTGGCTGGTTCTTTATCTTCTGAGGATAGAGATAAAATAGCCAGCAAAGTCTAAGTCTGTGAACAGCCTTTTGGGCAGCAGTCAGCCTTGTTTCTGGGGAAAGGAGCGGATGATGAAAAGTCCTCCATTGATGTAGACTGGAGTTTGAACCTGCTGGGCTGAGCTGGGTGAGTGGCTTCCCTCTGAGGTCTCCCTGTGAACAGAAGGGAGTTTGGGAAACAGGCAGAGAAGGTGGGTTTCTTAGAGTACAATTGACTAGGCTTTGATTAGGCCCAGAGGTGGTGGTGCATGCCCGTGCTCTTAGCTCTTGGGAGGCTGAGGCAGGAGGATTTCCGAGTTCCAGCACAGCCTGTGCTACATTGCAAGTCCCTGTTTTAAAAAAGAAAAGCCCCATCGGAGGTGGCGACTGGCCCACTGCCAAGTATTCTATGTTCAGGATCAACATGAGGGAACTGAAAGCAGAAATACAGGCAGCGGGATGGTCAAGCAAGTCACTGGGGTCACTGCTGGCCCTCACTGTGACTACAGAAACTCAGTGCAATGCCCGAAGGGGCCACGGCTTCTGCCCCTCAACCTCACTAGGTGAATGTATGCCAGGTGTGGTGGCTTGGGAGCCTAAGGAGAATTGCTGTTGGTTTGATGCCAGCCTGGGCTACATTGTTCCATGCCAATCTGGCAGGGTGAGATCCTGCCTCCAAAAAAAAAAAAAAAAAAATCCATATACAGTATTCACTGTTAGTCAAAGGTCAAGAAAATTTTAAATGTCCATTTGTTATTATCTTGATTTTTTAAAAAATTTATTTTGAGACAATGTCTCCTATAAACTGGCCATAAACTTAAACCATATAGATTAGGATGACCTTGGATTCCTGGTCTTCCAGCCTCCTCCTGACTGTTGGAATTACAGGTGTGTGCTACCACACCCAGGCTAAGTGTGTGATTTTTCTACCTTGTTTTCCTTGGTTGTTAGGGATTTGCTCTAGACAAATATGTACATGAATATACAAGGGCATCACAGCACTTTCTTCATGGAAAAATGGAAACAAATGTACTAACTGGACACATTTCTGTGGAATATTCTATATAAAAGGTTGATGGAAGCCCTCTAGGCTCATGCCTTCAGTCCCAGCTTCTTGGAGGTAGAGACAGGCAGATCTCTGTGTTTCCAGATTAGCCTGTCTCACAGAACAAAACAATCCATATCCAAAGGAGTAAATGGAATCTTAAGAGATGCTTTTAATTTTTTTAAAATTGTATTTTTAGGCATGATATAGGCATCTAAAAGGATACCCTTCATAACGTTTACTTTTGTAGAAAAGGGAGTAAAATTTAGATGAAAACCCTTTTTTTTTTGGTTTGTAAAAACTTTTGTATATATGCCTAAGTGTATGTATACATGCACATCACATGTGTGCAGGAACCTGGAAGTCAGGGGAGGCCTGGTACCCTCTGTAAGTGAAGTTACAGATGCCTGCAAGCAGCCTTGTGGATGCTGGGACCTGAACCTGCATTCTCTGTAAGGGCAGTCAGTATGCTCTCAACTGCTGAGCCATCTGTTCAGCTATCTTCCCCCCCCCCATATCTTCCTTTTTTTTTGAGAAAAAGTCTTATTCTAGAGCTCAAGCTGACCTCAAACTCATAGAAATTCTCATGCCACAGTCTCCCAAATGCTGGTATTCCAGTATAATACAGGGCATCCTTATGTAGCCCAGGCTAGTCCAGAACTTACTATGTAGACCAGGAAGCCCTCAAATTTGCAGTGATCCCCCACTTCTGTTTGATTGTTGAGAGTACATGTGTATGCCAATACTTTGTGTTATGAGAATTTTGGGTTTTTTATGCTGTTGTGTGGGATGTGTGTGTATATGTGTATGCATGTCTATGGGCAAGCCAGACATTGTAAACCTAGGGCCTTGCAAATGCTAAGCAAGTACTTTATATCACTGAGCTACATCTTACCTCTTGCTGCCATTTTTTAAAATTATTCTCAATTCCCCATTACTATAACATGGTCATTGTTTTGTGCCTAAACCCAGGAATATGTATTACTTAAAATTTTACTTCATTCCGTTCATTTATTTACTTAGTATGTGTATGGGGACATGTGTATCTCTGTGTTTGTAAGAGAACAGAGAACCACTTTTCTTCTATCATTTGGTGCTGGGATAGGGTGGCAGGCATCTTTACCTAGTGGGCCATCTTTCTGGGCCCATATGTCACTTTTGTGTTTGAAAAGAAAAACTATGATAAAGCTAGGTGTGGTGAGCACACCTTTAGTCTCAGCACTGGGGAGGTAGAGGCAGGCAGATCTCTGAGTTTGAGGCCAGCCTGGTCTACAGAGCGAGTTCTAGGACAGCCAGGGCTATGCAGAGAAATCTTGCCTTGAAAGAAGAAGACAAGAAGAGGAGGAAAAAGTGATGATGTGACCTGGACTGTCTCTCTAAGACCCTACTTAACTTTTGCCTGGATCTAGCTTCCCATCTGGGTAAAGCTGGGATTCTTCATCCCAGACACATGAGAAAAACTCAGATTTGAGAAGGAAAACTTTTATCACAAAGAACTAGATAAAAAGTAACTAGAAGAAGAAAGGAGACGGGGAAGCAGGGCACAGTGGCATAGTTATTCCTGCTCTTGGAGGACAGAGGCAGAAGGGTCAGAGTTCAAGCTGCTCAAGGCCAACTGGAGCTAAATGAAAACCTGCCAAAAAAGTAAAGGAAAGTCCATGGCTGTTGGGGCTTGCCTTAGAGAGCCACTACATTCAGGGGAGGTGTGCAGAGACAGAGGAGCTGTCCCTCACCTTTAATGTCACCCCAGGTTCCTGAAGACTCAGAGGGATGGAGCCCTGACCCTGTCAGTTCTTGCCCAAATGAAGGCTGAGGCGTCCCCTCCCTCTTCCAATCTGGACATTCATTTTTCCAGTGTCCTTTGGCTTGGAATAAGCACACTGGTCTTTCTCCAGCCTCTTCCCTGCTCTGGTCTCTCCTTTCAGTCCCTCTGAGTGCTCTCACTACTGCTCAGCTCTATCTTTTATTCTGTTTTTCTTCTGCAGAGTCAGTTACTATGAAGCTGCTGAGCACTCTCCAATAATTGGGACCTATCCATACCCTCCAACCCTTCTCACTTCTGAGGTTTCTTTCTACTGTCTTGGGAGACTATATAACAAAAGCAATAATCATCAGTTGCTCACTGGTTTTCTGGTACATCTATTGGCATGAACAACAAGTATGCCTCGAAGAGGAACCCACAGACAATTCCTGGGGCTCTTGTATGACCTACTTCGCTCACCTTAGACAGACTGGTAGTTTTCTAGCAGCTGCCTTCATTCCTCTTAAACTTTATTTATTTATTATTTATTTATTTATTTGCCTTGGTGTTTGCCTGGAACTGGAACTACAGACAGTTGTTAGCTGCCATGTGGGTGCTGGGAATCGAACCTGGGTCCTCTGGAAGAGCAGAGGGTGCTCTTAACCGCTGAGCCATCTCTCCAGCCCCCTTCATTCCTCTTAAAAGGTCCTGGCAAGGAGCTGGAGAGATGGCTCAGTGGTTAAGAGCACTGACTGCTGTTCCAGAGGACCTGAGTTCAATTCCCAGCATCCACATGGCAGCTCACAACTGTCTGTAGTTCCAGTTCCCAGTTCCAGGCAAACACCAAGGCAAATAAATAAAATTAAAAAAAATAATAAAAATAAAGTTAAAAAAAAAAAGGTCCTGGCAAAAATTGTTCAGAGCATCCTTCCCTGGGTAGGTGTTGGGGTCCCTCTTTAAGTGGACTTTTTTATACTGTCAGACAGCTCCCAAATAACCACACAGAGACTTAATTATAAATGATTGGCCAGTAGTTTAGGCTTGTTTCTAACTAGCTCTTATAACTTGAATTAATGCATTTTTTTTAAATCTATGTACTACTATGTGGCTTGGTATCTTTTTTAGCATGGCAAGTTCATCTGGCTTTTATCTGCATCTCCCCTTGTCCTGCCCCTCTTATCCCAGAGAGCTATCCCTGCCCCAAAGTCCTACCTAATCTCTTCCTGCCTTTTAGCTCTTTATTAAAACAATGAGAGCAACACATTTTTACTGAATCTTTTTTCAATGTAAAAAATATTTCACATCATCACCCTTCTATCTGGAAGTGATTTCAACTGGCCTGGGACTCTCTAGCCAGAGTCTATCTGCTCCTCAGTCCTGGAGAGGATAGCAAGAAGCTGTTGGCAGTCATCCTAGGTTGGCTGGTGGGTTTAAAAGACTAATTGGAATCTGAGGGTTTTTTAGAGAATAAAAAAACTGGAGTTTTCTAATTATACAGATCATTGATTAAAAAAACTATGGAAGGAGAAGAGTGAGGACTCCAGGGCTTGGGGTGTGTGTGTGTGTGTGTGTGTGTGTGTGTGTGTGTGTTCTTCCTTAGAGGCAGAATGGGGAAGCTAACCCTGCCCTAGGGAAATTGTTGCAGAGCTCTCAGCCAGAGCCACTTCATTTGTGTGGAGGGGAGAGGGGTCCCAGGTACTATCTGCCCTTCAGTGTAGTGAGGTCAGCTTTTTCTGCTGCGGCAGAGAGTACAGCCAGAGGTTTGGGTTTCTTTGGGTAACCTGGCCAATGCAAAAGGATTCAGGTCCCCAGGGAGATGGTACAGGTTTCAAGTCAAGGGGGTGGATCTTACACCAGAGAAAGTCATTGGCCTATGCAGGGATATTGGTCAGGGTGTCCAAAGTCTTTAGTCGCCATGTTCCAGATAGCCTGCCTGAATTACCTGGAGGTCCAGAGACACATCATTGGGTCACTCAACTTCAGAAGAGGCTAATCTATTTCACAGAAGCTCTGGAGTTTCTCAGGAGAGATACAGACACCACACAAACTTCCTTGAAGTGTTTTAACATCCACTTCAATGGTGCCTTGGGAATGTTCACTTCCCCTCTTAGTCTAAGATAGAGTTTTATTGCGTGAAGATACACTGTGACCACAGCAACTTATAAAGGAAAACATTTAATTGGAGCTGGATTACAGTTTCAGAGGATCAGTCCATTATTATTGTAGAAAACATGGTGGTGTGCACGCAGACGTGGTGTGCACGAAGACATGGTGCTGAAGAAGTAACTGAGAGATCTACTTTTTGATCTACAGGCAGCAGGAAGGATCTAAAACCTCAACGCCTGCCCCCAGTGACACACTTCTTCCAACAAGGCCACATCTCCTAATAGTGCCACTTAGTGACCAAGCATTCAAACACATAGTCTATGGGGGCCATTTCTATTCAAACCAGCACACCCTCCCATTGCAGCTCCCTGCCAGCCAACAGAATAAACAAACACACGACAACAAGAAGGACAACCAGGAGTCCACACCACATAGACTTAACCAGGGTTCCAGTGACGTCTCACACACACTGGATGCTGGGATTTGTCCAGCCCTTCCTAAGTGTACTTTTCAGGTTCCATAAATACAGTCATCTGTGAAGGAGACAGATCCAGGTGATTTTCTGTCATTTCCCATTTAGGGTGGAGACCAGGAGTAGAGGTGGGAGAAGTTCCTGAGCCCTGGAATGTCTCAGGGTGCATACTCCTAGGACTGTCTTTTTTCCATGCTGTTGCCAAAAGGTGGTCTGAGACCCCCAGGGTCTCAGCGTCTTAGTCTCCGGGGACCTTGCTGACACCTCCAGAATGTTGTGAGGTGATCCCAGCAGAGGAGAACACACACTTTTTTTTGAGGTGTGTGTGTGTGTGTGTGTGTGTGTGTGTGTGTGTGTAGTCTTTGCTGTCTTGGAACTTTCTCTGTGGAGCAGGCTGGCCTTGAACTCACAGAGATCTACCTGCTACTGTTTCCTGAGTGCTGGGATTAAAGGTGTGAACCACCACCACTTTGGGCAAGAACACAAACTCTTAAAGTCAAATAAAAAGTCTTTATCATTGGCAAACAGCTGCATGAGGAACTTGCTCAAATCATAAGCCCTGATCCTCACAAAGGTCTTTTATGCATGAACATCACATCTTGGTTGACATATTTCAGTAAGCAAGAAACAGCTAGCAAGCTGCAGAACTACAGGAGCCAAAAAGCAGAGCTAGTGCAACAAGGGGCTTCCCTGGATCCTGGAACTACAGACTAGGTCTTTAATTGATTAGGTCTTTGTTCTTATTTTGGCAGGTGTTGGCATACCTGCTGTGCTGGGTTTTAAGGTCAGGATGGTGCCTCTAACATGGTGTCAACTGTGTTAAGGTCTGGGGGCCTGTTAACAAATACACAGAACCCAAGATACCAGAACATTCTGCCACTTGGCAGGGTTTTACTGTAGGTTGTACAGGTTGTACTTCAGCATAAGAGCATCCATCTAGCAAACAGGGATGATGGGCAAAGTGACTGTGACTGAAGCATTATTTTCTTGTTTGTGAGTATCTCTTCTGTGAATTAAATGGAGTTGGATTTTGGGTGAAACATTTCTCAGGTCTGGACAAAGGACTTTCCCCATTCCCTTGGTTCCCTTGGGAGCTTCTGGGAAAGAGTCTAATAATTATAGGTACATACATTCTGATATCCAGTACAGATGAGCAAAGTAAGGTTAGAGAAGTGACCGTGTAGGGAACAAAGCCAGCTCTGGAAGACACCAAATGAATGTAGGTTACCAAAGAGGAAGTAAAAATCTTAGACATGATCACAATTCATTCACAACAGGCAAGAACCATGTCCTGAAGGATAGAGTGCAAATGCAGAGTTCACTGCTGTTTCCAGCACTTAGCACCAGGCCTGGCACGTCCTAGGTGTTCAGTAAGTATTATCTAGTGCATGGAGAAAGAAAAAATAAAGAAAACAAGAAACAAAGCAAAACTTACTATAAAGACCAAGTTGGTAGATAGCACACCCTTTTAATCCCAGAACTTCTGGGTCACATACTGAGATCCTGTCTCTCTCTCTCTCTCTCTCTCTCTCTCTCTCTCTCTCTCTCTCTCTCTCTCTCTCACACACACACACACATACACACACACACACACATACCCCAAAAACCAAATAAATATATCAATACCCCCTTTACAAGATATAAACTATGGGTATACTCTATTCCTTTTAATTTTTGGTTCTCCTCCTCCTCCTCCTCTTCCTCTTCTTTGGCTTGAAGCAGGGTCTCCTGTAGCCCAGGTTTGCTCTAAACTTGCTGTATACCAAAGGCTGTCCTTAAACTCTGGATCCTCCTTGCTCTGTTCTCAAATGCTGGTATTACAGGCCTAGGCCACCACCACACCAGACGCTGTCTTTGAGACAGGATCTCACCATGTAGACTTGACTGGTCTAGGACTCACTATGTAGATCAAGCTAGCCTTGAACTCATAGAGATTAACCTGCCCCTGTCTCCTGAGTGTTGAGATTAAAATCGTATGTGGCCATACTTGGCTAATGCTTTTATTATTTCAATGAGTGATTTCACAGTAGCTGTCTTCAGTTATACCCTTGCAGTAAGACTGTAGTCTGTAAGCAGTTGGCTATCAGTTTGCTACAGACAGGGCTTCAATGAGAGATGGATGAAAAGGAGTCTGGATGGTCAGATGTCAGACTCCAGGGCTTCTGAGAGGGAGATGGGTTCTGCAGGATGGTAAGACCATTTCAGGCCGAGAAGGCAGACACAGGTTCATTGTTTTTTGAAGGTCACAATCTGAGCCTCTCTCTTTAAACTTTGTTTCCCTCCATGGATACAAGGAGAGAGAGAAAAAGAAAGAACATCTATTCACTGATATTTATTTCATTTATTTATTTCTGACAATATTGTTAGATTGTAGAAAATAGATGATCATAGGCATTTCATCAAGAAGCCAAAACAAATTAGTCTACAGCAAATGCTCACACTATTGTCATACAAAGAATTCCAAATTATTAGGCCAAAAATGTGAACTTGGCAAAGATAAACATTACTGTCAATTGTTCCAGCTCCTCAAACTGGATGTGGCTGGCACCAGGGGCTCTGGGAGTGAGCACAGCAGCTGAAATCCATTGTGTTGACTTTGGTCATATTCCAAAGCCTTTCTATTTCAGAGAGATGTATGATGAAGCCTTTTCAGGGCAGAGACCATTAATACTATTCCCCAGCACATCATAATAGTTGCTCAGGAAATCTGTATTAAGGACATAAATGATACAAAGGTTACTTTGGGTTGTTAAAAGCAGAACAGTGTCTGCCATTATTTTGGGTGCTGGCGTGGGATTTGTACACTCTGGAACAGTCTCTTCTTTTTGCAGCTAGTAATGTTGTTTTTTGTTTATGAAGAACACACATTGTTGCACTGGTACAATGGTCCTGGGCAAAGTGGGACAGACAGACTTCTTGTGCATTCCTCGGAAGAAGCAGCAATATCACTCTTTAATGGTGAGTTGCTTCTCTCTTATTGGAAGATTGTAGTTTTGATGGGTTCTTAGAGAAATCAGTGAGCTAAGTTGATTGACTTGGATAGCATTCCTCTGCTTGTCAAGAATCAGAGCGGACAAGCTCTTTCCTATTTGGTAATGCCTCCATCCTTCTCCAAACTGCTTTCTCATTTGTATCGAAAGCCATGCCTTGTTCTACAAGCAGGCAGTATAACCATCCTTCTAATTCGGAAAGATTGTTTCTTTCTTTTCCCCTTCTCTTCTCTTTCCTTTTCCTCCCTTACCTTCTCTTGCCTCCTCCCCATCCCCAGACATGGTCTTTCTAGATAGTAAGACTAAGTTTGAACTTACTTTTATCCCAGGCTGATTCTTCTTTCTCAGTCTCCTGAGCGCTGGGACTGCAAGTGTCTATCACTATATCTAGCAAGAAGAAATGTCTTTGGGGTTCAGCAGATCTTAAAAACAGCACTGAGAAGCACGAGTGGTCCAAGAGTTTTGGGGTTCTTGGTTTTCATTCAAAAGTAAATTGACCAGGGATGGGGATACAGCATACAGTTCTGGTTGATCCCCAGTATCAAACAGGGTCAGGTGTGGTGGTGAACACCTTTAATTTCAGCACCACAGAGGCAGAGGGGCAGAGGCAGAAGGATCTCTGTAAGTTCAAAGCCAGCCTAGTCTACATAGAGAGCTCCAGTACAGCCAGCACTACATAGAGAAATATTGCCACAAAAGCAAAACAAAACAAAAAGCACATAGCCAGACAGACAGATAAGTATTTGGTGGCTTTTGGGAAGAGCTTTCACACAGAGACTCATCCCTCGCAATAAAGATCTACAGAAGTATGTGGTGATATATTTAATAAAATCAGCCCAGAGGACAGAGCCATCTTTCCAGTCCCTCCCCTCTTTTTTGAGGCAGGTTTTTTTTTTTCCTTTCATTTTTCTGTATTCATAGTCCTAGCTGTCCTGGAACTCACTCTGTAGACCAGGCTGGCCTTGAACTCACAGACATCCTCCTGCCTCTGCCCCCAAGTGCTGGGACTAATGGGGTGAACCCCCTCTGCCTGGCTTGTTGCTTCTTCAGAATAAATCTTTGTCTTCCTGTTTTAAATATCTTCTTTGCCCAGTTGTTTCACTTCTGGATTCAACTCTGCATCATATTTTAGAGTTAAGATGAAAGGTATGAGCTACTACTGTTTGTTGTTAGGCTTTGAACTCACAGAAACACAGAAAGATCTGTCTCTGGAGTTATGGAATTAAAGGCGTAGGTCACCCACCACTCCTGGTCTTTCTCATGCTGAGATTAAAGCTGAGAGCTACCACTCTCTGACCCAACCTGCCTGGCTTGACTGTTCTCTGATAGTCCAGACTGGTTTTATTAAATATATCACCACAGAAGTGGTATTTCCAGAGAAGTTTTCTGGCCTCAGAGTAGGAGAGGAATGGAAAAAATACTGTAGCATATTGTTCAATGAACACCCTTTAACACACAAATAGAGCCTTAAGTCTAGTAACAGGTCTAGAATTCAAATGCAAGCTTTCTTATTCAGTATGTCTATTACTAAATGGTTGTGTAACTTCTTAAGTTATAGAATTGGGGATAGAAATATCCTTTTGTACTTATTAACTCCAGTGGATCATTTCTTATTAATATGGCATTAAAGATAGAATGGCAGTCTTGACTAAGCAAAACTGAATCCACTCTGGCACTCAGACACCTTTGGGGCTGAAGGAATCCAGTAAGGACAAGGGGCCAATCAATTCTGAGTTCCCTCTCAGTAAGTAGAAGAGATGGGCAGAGAAGCCTGTTATCTGGTGAAGGACTAAATTCTACCAAATGAGTGAGGAGTTAAGAGGTCTATTTTCATTCTCTGCATGGATCATAAAGGGACAAGAGATGGTTATGTCCTGACTTCAAGCCTCATACCAGGCATACTTATGATCCCCTAGGAGGCAGATATGCCTGTCATCCAGGACATGCTGTCAGTTGCAACAAGTATTTATTACCTCCCGAATGGTTTGATGCACAGCCTTACCTTTGAGACACATATTACCTGAGTTCAGAGAAGTTGGATGGAATATTTTACTGTGTTAAAAGGAATCTTGGGGCTGGAGAGATGGCTCAGCGGTTAAGAGCACTGACTATTCTTCCGGAGGACCTGAGT
Source organism: Sigmodon hispidus (assembly GCA_004025045.1). Taxonomy (NCBI): domain Eukaryota; kingdom Metazoa; phylum Chordata; class Mammalia; order Rodentia; family Cricetidae; genus Sigmodon; species Sigmodon hispidus. Next base: position 44,660 of record PVIH01006991.1, read on the forward strand.
TTGATTCCCAGCATCCACATGGCAGCTAATAACTGTCTGTAATTCCAAGATCTGACACTGTTACACAGTTATACATGCAGGAAAAACACCAATTCACATAAAAAATAAATATTAAAAAAAGGAATCTCAAAGAAGGTGGAAGACAAACCATTTCTAATAATAACTTTCCTCAGAGGGAAGATGTTCAGTGAGTCAAGTCACTAGTTATTTGAAAACCTGTACTTTAATACTAGAATACCTAGAAGCAAGACGGAAGTCACATCTTGGGCTTCATTCAAAGCACCTACTATAGCCAAAAAGGGCCAGTGTACGTGGGGCCAGGACGACGTCTTGCTCTCTTAGGCATTAACTCATGACTTTTATTTGCTTATGATTAAGTTTTTGAAGCAACTGACCCTATTTTCCAACCATGGACTTACAAAAAAAGTAAATTATATAAAGTAAAGGCTTTATTTAAAATATTTAACCTGGTAGAATTATTTTCTTAAAAACATTTTTACCTTTATTTATTTATATACTTAACATGTGGGTCTGTGCCACAGTGTGGACAGAGGTCAGAGGGCAGGCAGCCTGTGGGAGTTTTCTCTCTACCATGTGGGCTCTGGTATCAGACTCAGGCTTGGAAGCAAGAGCCTTCTTATTAGCCCAGCCTGCTGAAATGTTCAATTTTAACAGTTTCATAGGCTTCTGAAATTTTCCAGTGTTTTAAAATCCTCTAACTCTAAGAATTAGAAAATGTCTGACAAAACTAACATGGGTATATATCTAGAAACCACTATTTGAATAAAATGTAAAGCTGAAAATATGTCACCTTATAAATAGCTCTATAAATTGTTCCCTTAAGGATTTCACACAATGTATTTTGATCTTATTTACCACTGCTTCCATTCCATCCCGATCTCACTCCTTCCCTACCTTCTAACCTTGTGTTCTCTTTCTTAAGACAGGGATTCTCTGTGTGGCCCTGGCAGCTTCTCATTCGAGTGCTATGGAGGCCCTGTCCTGCTTAGCTTCTGAGACGGGATGAGATCTGTCAATTTCAGGGTGGTATGGTCACAGACTTGCTGGCCTCTTTTGACTCAGGCTCTCATGTTGTCCAGGCTAGTCTCAAAGTCACAATACAGTGGAGGATGACCTTGAACTTCTGATCCTCCTACCTCCATCTCTGGAGTGCTATCACTACAGGAATGAGTCATCATACATGGGATCAGCAGGTAGTATTTCTCTCTTCTGTCAGTTAATTTTTTTCTCATTTCCAAATGATACAAACAACATTTAAAGAAAGACACAAGCTTAAATGCAAGCTTTGTCTTGAGTGAGCTATGATGAAACTGTCTTTAGTCATTAGTTCGACAGAATTATTTTTTCCCTGTGGTGTATGTGTGTGTACAGAAGCAGGTGTGTGGAAGTAGAGAACAGTTTTTATGAGTCAGTTCTCTTCTTCCACATGGTAGGCCCTTGGCAGCACCATCCTCACCTGCTACTCCATCTTTATTGGCCTAGTTTGGCAGATTTGGAAACTTAAATTTCACTTGCTCAGGTTTAATTAGGCTTTGAGAAGCTAACGTGGATAGAACAACTTCAAAATTCAATGGTACCTAATTTATAAATCACACTGAGAATGGACTGAGACCGTAACCAGTCTTCACTGTGTACCCTGGACAATCCCATTTCACCGAGTGTTATGAGATGTCCTTTGAGTGTTAGAAAGGCTGCTTGCTGAGGTTGACATTGGAGCATGAGACTTGGTTTTTATCCAGGATATACAGAATTTAACTTTGCTAGGATATAAACTCCCTGGAGGGAAGGCTCCTATTTGCTTAGGTGTCCAGAGGCTGGGACATAGTTAAAAGCTCACAGGTATCTGTTGGAGTGACTGTATGAGAGGACTGAGGTTTTCTTTCCTTGAGCCTCAAATGTTGCTTATGCCTGTAATCCCAGCACTGGGGATGCTGAGACAGGCAGATTCCCAAGAGTTCAGCCTGGGCTACAGAATGAACACTCTGTCTCATAAACTAAATAAAACTTTTCTTGGGGGTGGGCACTGAGGATTAAGCTGCTGAACTGCTTGTCCACTGACCTAGACCCCAAAGCTTTGAATTAGGGTTTTAGCCCTGATATTGGGTATATGATCCTGGTCATCAGAACCAGTTACCTCTTTTCTGGATAGAGTGGGGGTCCCACTGTATGTATGTACACATGTGTGCATATGTGCACACAACAAATACTTTATAAAGATTTTATTTTTAATCATATGTGTTTCTGTGTGTGGTTAGGTGACTCAGGAGGCCAGAAGAGGGTTCCAGATCTCTTGGAGCCAGAGTTACAGGCAGTTGTGAGCGAACATGACTGTAACCCAAATTCAGTTTTAGAAGAACAGAAAGAGCCTTACAGCAGTGGTTCTCGACACGTGGGTCAAGACCCCTTCAGGGTTGAGTGACCCTTTCACACAGGTTGCATCAGATATCCTGCATACCAGATATTTACATTATGATTCATAGCAGAAGCAAAATTACAGCTATGAAGTAGCAACTAAAATAATTTTATAGCTGGAGATTACCACACATGAGAAATTTTATTAAGAGTCATAGCATTAGGGAGGCTGAGAAACACTGCTCTACAGCCATCTCTTCAGTTCCCACAGTATATTCTTACTCAGATTCTGTGGTTCTAGACTTCTTGTGGACCCCACCCTTCAGTTATGACAGCATCACCAGGGCATGTGACCTTCAGGTTACAGGTAATTTCAGTCTCTCTGATGAAGTTTGGGAGCCACTTTGGTCTTTTTAACATTTACAGAGAGATCATTGCATAGGGTGACTTATTTTTATAAATCTTTGTGGGGTTTTGAAACAAGGTAGTCTGAGTTATCTTAAACTCATTATGTAGCCCAGGTTGGCCTTGAACTCTGTGTCCTCCAGCCTTTACCTCGCAAATGCTGGGACTGCAGGCATGGGGTACCACATCTGGCTTTTTGTGCCAAGGTCTGTGATTTTTATTTTTAAAAACGCTTTCCAGGTTACTGACTTCTGACGAAGGCAGGTAGGTAGGGAATTGCGGTGGTTTGTCCTTATTATTTTTGTTGCCTTTTGAGGTAGCTCAGGGTGGTTTTGTACTTGTTATATAGTCCAGGATGGCCTCCAACTCGAGGTGATCCTGCCTCAGCTTCCAGAATGTGGAGATTAGAGAGGTTTGCCACCATCCCCCTGCAGTGGCTTATATTTTAGAGAGAGCTACAGTTCGTCTTGCCAATAGTGCCTTTTTCTCAATGTAAGTCCTCAAGGCCCTTACAGAAGAGATGACCTAGTCACATTATTAAAGGTGAGAGGGAGCAAGGCTGGTCTACGTGGCCACATAAGCAAGGTCATAATCCTAGGCTCATAACTCCTGTCTTCCTGCCCCGTTAGCTCTGGTTTAGTACCAGAAGTTCTCTGCGAGCAAACAGCCTATTAATTTCCATATTCCGATCCCTCCTGGCACCAGGATCGGGAATCTCTTTGGAGTCTAGGTCAGGTACTTAGGTAGAGAAAGGTAGGGGCGGGATGGGGAGGAAGGGGCAGAGCCCCAGGAATCTCTCATCTGACCCAAATCGCAGGCAATGACGGGCTTTTCCTAGGAAGGTTTCTGAAATCCTCACCGTAAGGGCTTCCCGAACCTTCTGCGGGGCTTGGGGCACAGCTCCCGCAGAGATGAGGCGCCCCTCAATTCCCCCAAGTCCTCTCCTTCCCGAGGTTCCCCAGTGGAGGACACCTCCCTCCCGCTCGCGTCTGGCACCCGACCAACAAACCCACAAGTGGGCGGGCCAGAGCCGCCGCAGCCCAGCGCCGAATCCGGCTTGACCCGGGCGTCGCGAGCTCGCCCCGCCTCCCCACGTCACTTCCGGCCCGACCGCTCGCCCTCCACCCTGCTCCCCTCCCGCTCGCCGTTAGGGAGGCTCTGCGCCTCAGCCGCCACCTCCTCCTCCTGCTCTGCCGCTCCCGCCCCCTTCTCCGCGTCTGCCGCCGCCGCTGCCCGGGTTCTCCGGGGGTCGCTACCGGGCTGGCCCCGTGCCACAGCCGTCGCTTCAGCCTAGCGCTAGAGGCCGCCTCGGGAGGAGACCCGCCGGCCGCCGTGTCACTTAGGGCCTCAGTTCTCGCCTTGTCGACGTCGCCAAGGGTTCTGGAGAAGCGGCCAAGGCCGGGGAACGGGGCTTCGCGGTTCCAACGGTGGGTAAACGGGCGGGTGCCCGGCACTGCGCATGCGCGGCTCTCTGCCGCCGCGGCGGCTTTTCCCCTCCCCACCCCCTTCCGCGCTGCCCCGCAACCCTGGGTCCCACCCGCGGTGGCCGCTGGGCGCTGCGGCTCGGGGTCTAGGAGATCGAAGCACAGCCCCGGTTGGACGTTCACTCGAGGGGAGCCCCCTTTTTCTGCTGGGAAGAGGAGGAAGGGGCGGTGGCCCTGGCTGTCGGGGGGTGTGGCAGCCTTGGCTTTGCAGCCGCTGCAGTGCGCGCAAGCGGGTGTGCGCCTCGCCTGTCCCCCTCCACCCCCCTACCCCCGGTTCTGCGCCACCTCTGTGCCCGCTTCCTTAAAGCTGGGCAGAGGAGTTGATGCGGCGGGGCGGGGAGGAGGATAGTGGTCTATTCCGGGTTCTACTGCACCCTTTTTTTAAGGTCACGTGAGATGAGTGGTTGCTGACTTCCTTAAGTCGTTCAGAGAATATAGCCAAAATTGGGCTGTTGGTGCACTGGGACCTCATTTAAAACGCCCTCAGCCGGAGCCAGGCCCGTGGGGTCCTTGTGTAGGGCGTCGAGTTTCAGATGGGGCGCCTGGCTAGATAAGATGATAGGAAATGGAATCAGTTGGCACGCTCTCCTGGTGGGAATTGTTAAACTCTGTTTATAATCAGTTAAACCCAAACTGACTTAGAAAAACTGTTGCATAATTTCATCCGGTTTCCCATTGGGCCTTCTAGTCAGCTTGTAGGAAGCCAAACTGAAAATGGTTCCAACTACAGGGTACTTGGTTATTTAACATTGAATAGCTGTGGCATGCAAGTTTGGGGGAGATATTCAGGGACAGTTTGGAATGTTAACTTTCTGTGCTTGGGTTACTGTGAAGTTGTGCCTTCAGTCCTCTGCCCCCCTTTTGTAACTTCGAAGGACTGTTTGGTCTGAGTTTTCACAAGTACTGTGCACTTAGTAAGTACTTGTTCTGCTCTTATTTGTTTGCCTTTTAGGCACCTTCTCTTTATCCTTTTAAATTAGGGTGTTTCTCCAGTGTTAGCCAGTTAAATGTCGGTAATGCCACTGAGGTTCTTACTCTATGTAAAAGGGCCTGTCTTAGTAGCATTTTCCATTGGATAAAGTAATTTCCATTTTTTTTAAGTTAAAATGTTTTAGGATACAAAGTGGCTAAATTAGTGATTTATTAGTATTTCCTCACCAATAAAATGACAATTCTTTTTATTTATTTGAAAAGTTTTCCCATATCTGCCACTGCTCCCCCCCCTTTCCTCCCAACCCTCCCTCAGTCTCTCCCCTACCTTATCCTCCCCCATCCATTACCCAAGGAGGGCAAGGAATCTCAAGGTCAGTCAGTTTTGTCTGACTTATCCAGAAGAGGTAGGTCAGAGTCCCTCCCTCCAGTATCAAGGATGAGTTATGTGTTCCTTTATAGGGAATGGGCTCCAAGATGTCAGTTCATGCATGCACCAGGATAAACTCTGGTCCTGTTGCAAGAGGCTCCACAAACTGCCCATGCCATTTGACTATCATCTGCCTTCGGAGGGTGACAATTTTTTTTTAAAAAATGTTTATTTATTTATTATGTATATATACAGTGTACAGAAGAGGGTACCAGATCCCATTATAGATGGTTGTGAGCCATCATGTAGTTGCTGGGAATTGAACTCAGGAACTCTGGAGGAACAGTCAGTGCTCTTAACCTCTGAGCCTTCTCTCCAGCCCCGAACAATTATTTTTTAAGACAGGGTTAACCTCAGGTAACCCTGATTGGCCTCTGTCTCCTTATCTGGCTGAGGAAGAATGACCTCCAATTCCCGATCCTCCTGCCCCTCCCAAGTGCTGCCATCAAAAATACACCACCATGCTAGGCTTCAAATTCTTTAAAAAAATTGCTAATTGTGCGAATGCTTTTTGCACCATGGCACACATTGCAGACCAGAGGACAACTCTCAGTTCTCTCTTTCTACCATGTGGGTAGGTTCCAGGATGAAACTCTGCTCATCAGTTTTGGTGACAAGTGCCTTTACCACTTCTCTCCAGTCTTCAGACTATTTTTAAAAGCATTATAGTAAATATATACCTAAAATTTATCATTTTACAATTGACATTCAGGTTTTTTTGTTTTTGTTTTTGTTTTTGAGATGGTCCTGTGTATCCCTAGCTCAGAAAATCTTAACTGAAGCTTTCCGAGTGGGATTACATTACAGGTGGGCACCACTATATCCAGGTGTACCAAGTGGTTTTTCCTCTACAGAACCACTAGGTTCTACCCAGAGCATGTGTACTTATTCCCTCTTCCACCTTCAAAAAAATTGTGTGCATGCACTTTTTACTGGGCTGCTGACAATTGTATCTAGATGATCTTCCTAACCTTGAACTTCTGGTCTTCCTTTCACCCAGTGTTGATCACCAGTTTGCACAACAGTTTATGTGGTGTTTGGGACTGAGGAGGGCTTTGTGCTTGTGAGGAAGGACTTATGTACTAAATCACATCTTAGCCTTGCCTGTGCTTTTGATATGCATTTCCCTAAAGACTGGTAATAGCTTGTGTGTAAGTGTAGGTTTACATGCCATGGTGTGTATAGTGGAGGCCAGATCCTCTGGAACTAGAGTTACAGATGATTGTAGACAGACAGCTCTTGTAGGTGCTACGAGTCGGATCAGGGTTTTCTGGAAGAGCAGCTGGTGCTTTGACCACTAAGCTCTCTCACACTCTCATTTCATCTTTTTGTAGGTTCTCAGGATTGAAGTCAGGTTTCGAGGCTTGTGGGGCAGCAAGTACCTTTACCTGCTGGGACAAACACCATCACTAATACTTAGGCAGGAAGGGGCTTATTTCATCTTACTGCTCACAGTCTTTCATTGAGGGAAGCCAGGGCAGGAGCTTAAGGCAGAGCTGAAGCTGAGGCAGGCCATGGGGAGTGCTGATTACTGGCTTGCCCAGGGCCACCTGTTGGAATGTCACTTACCAACCATAGTGGGCTGCATTCTCCCACACCAATCATTAATAAAGTGCGTCCCAGGCCAGTCTGTTGGCTGTTTCTCAGGTGACCCTAGCCTTTGTCAAGTTGACAAAACCAAACAACTAGCACATTTAGCATTTTATATTTCTGGAGGAGTATTTATCTCAAATCCATACTTGTTTTTTGTTTTGTTTTGAGACAGGGTTTCTCTGTGTAGCTTTGGACTCTGTCCTGGAATCTATACCTTTGTTTTTTGTTTTTGTTTTTTTTTTTTTTTAACTGCGTTATTCCCTTGGTTTTGAGTTGTAGGTATGGTTAGTCTTTTTATTTTCTGCATGAGTTAGGTCTTTTTATTTGAAAAGGTAACATTTCTGAACATTTCTGAATTACTGCAAGTTAATTTTATATAAATCCTGTTTTACGGATAAGCAGCAAAGAAGCAGATTTTATATGAAAAAAGATTCTCAGCCTAAATTTAGTTCTAACTAGTCACATCAATACCAAGAATCTGGTGTTGGAGAGATGGCTCAGAGGTTAGGAACAGTGATTGTTCTTCTAGAGGTCCTGAGTTCAATTTCCAGCAACCACATGGTGGCTCACAGCCATCTATGATGACATTTGGTACTTTTCTTCTGTTTAAAAAAAAAACCCTAGAATCCATTTCTGTCACATCTGGCATGCCTCCTCAAACACCTTTAATCCCAGTACCTTGGAGGCAGAGGCAGACAGATCTCTGGGAACTCCAAGCCCATCTTATATATTATTATATTAAGTTCTAGGCCATCCAGGGCTACATAGGGAGACACTGTCACATGCCATTTTAATGCAACAGTCACCCCGCGGCTTCATACATTTCAAGGGAAATTAAAGCAGCAGTTTCAGTGAGATCCATACTTGTGAGCTAGAAGGGACATTTACTTAAAAGCTAGTTGCAACTTGTAGTCACAAGCTCCGGAACTTGACCAGTTTTTTCAGCTGTCTAAGCTGTTTTCTTCTTTTCCTCCTTATTGCACAGGATGATGGTTGGAGGATTCCAGTGGGTAGTGAACTGGAAAGTACTGGAAATGATAACATCAGTTCAAATAATTGGATTCTAGTTGGTTTGGAAGTGTGGAAACAAAAATGAGGTAGTCTCTGTTGAGTTTTGTTCAGAGCTCATAAAACAAATAAGTATAGTTCCGACCTTTCTTTGTAGAGTTTAGGATTGAACCCGTGCCTTATGCATGTTAGGTCAGTGCTGCTTTTGTCTATGTGCATATTTTTTGTGTATATCTGTACATACGTGCACACATGGATGTGGATGATAGTGTACCTGTGTGAGCCTTCATTTGAAGGCTGGAAACAGCTTGGAGTATTGTTCTTCAGGAGCCCTCCACTTTGTTTTTTAAGGTAGTCTCTCCACCTCAAGTTGGGGCTTGAAGGTTATACTAGACTAGCTGGTCTGCCCATGAGCCCCAGGGATCTGCCTGTCTCTGCCTCCCTAGAACTGATTACATGGGCATGCCACCATGCCTGCTTTTTATATGGGTGCTGGAGATGGAGGTCTTTATTCTTGTGGGGAAAACATTTAACACTTCCTGGCTCCCAACTCTCCTTTTTTTTTTTTTCTTTCAGGAACTTTTTGCCAATTGTGTAAAATGAGATGAGAAAAGTTTCCATCTCTGGGAACCCATTTGTCTAGAGTAATTTAGAGAATTCCCCTAATACCGTTTTCTAATTAAAAACAAGTATTTAGTAATTGTATATTAAAAAACAATAACAAATGGTAAGCTATCCAAGCATGGTTTCACATACTATGATCCCAGCACTTAGGCTGAAGCAGAGGGCTCTTGAATTTGACTACATATTGTGACCTGATCTCTAGGAAGAAAAATAAAAGTAGGTGGGAGAGATGGTTCAGTGATTAAGAAAGAGAACTTGCTGCTCTTGCAGAGTAGATTTGGTTCCCAGCACTCATTTTGTCTTTACCCACTGAACAAGGTTTGGGTCACGACCCCCTTTGGAGATAGCTATTTACATAAGATTCCTAACAAGCAAAATTACAGTTTTTAAGTAGCTATGCAATAATTTTTATGGTTCCAGCCAGTTAGGAAGATGAGAACCATTGTTCTGCTCCTTAAGTTTCTTAATGCGTTACATCTACCTATGTTATATTTTAGTTTGTTCACTACTCTGCTTTAGAAATGCAAGATGGCATGTGCTCTTAATTTCCTCTTTGAGGGGCTGGAGAGATGGCTCAGCGGTTAAGAGCACCGTCTGCTCTTCCAGAGGACCCGGGTTCGATTCCCAGCATCCACATGGCAGCTAACAACTGTCTGTAGTTCCAGTTCCAGGCAAACACCAAGGCAAATAAATAAATAATAAACAAATAAAGTTTAAAAAAAAATTTCCTCTTTGAATATTTATTTTTTTTATTTTTATGTGAATTGGTGTTTTGCCTGCATGTATAACTGTGTAAGGGTGTCAGATCTTGGAATTACAGACAGTTGTTAGCTGCCATGTGCATGCTAGGAATCAAACTCAGGTTCTCCGGAAGAACAGTCAGTGCTCTCAACCGCTGAGCCATCTCTTCAGCCCAGTTTTCTCTTTGAAATAACAGATCTGTAGGCAATGAAAAACAGTTGAGAAATTTTATTTATATGATTAGGTTCTGCTGGGAGGCAGAGGCAAGATGATCTCTGTGAGCTTGAGGCTAGCTTTTTTTGTTTTGATTTGTTTTAAAGCTAGGGATAGTTGCTAGATCCTGTAACCCCAGCATTCTATGGTGGAGACATGTGGATCCTAGGAACTTATTGGTCAGTCTACCTGAACTGGTAAGCTTCAGATTCAGTGAGAAATTCCATCAAAAGATGAGATGGAGAGTAATGGAGGACCACACACAGAAATCCATAACGATACGGTAATTGAAACAGTGGTTCTTTCTTTTCTTGTAGATTAACTGCTGAAGTACTGATCGAGTTCTGCGTTTCTTCAATGAGGAACTACAGGCTGATCTTCTGCCATAATCTCAAACAACCATAAATGACCGAAGGATGCTTGCTCAGTGAGGGTAGCTGGTGCAGAAGCCAATTTTTAAGCTTAGGTGTTTAAGTACTCAAAGGTAAGCTTTCTTAGTGGTAATGTTCTATAATCTGCAAAGATTCTTGGAGTTTGCTGTTTATAGCTACTATTTAATTTTTTGCTATCAGTGATTGATGTCGTCAGCTGCTGTTTGGCTAACTGGGGTTTGTGTATGAGTTAGGAGGCACCAAGTGCCCCAGAGTAGATGCTGCTTGTCCAGGACTATTTAATTTATAGCTAAGTTCTTGTTCCTAAGTTCATTTCTACTGTTCCTGAAAATTGGTTGGCTTGTTTCCTAGTCATGCTGTGGTGCCCTTGAATCAGTCTTACTTTTTAAACTTTAGAATCTTGGGATTCACCTTTTATCTGGAGTATCAGTACTTGACAAACTTTTTTTTTTCTTTGAAAGATAATCTTCTCTTCTTTTATTTATCAAATGGATTTTTATTGGAATTAGTTAATTATTTGAACTATTTGTTATCTAATGCTTCAGATACTGGAGACTCACTTATCTAAGGCATTTTTTCCTCTCCTTTTTATTGGTCTTCATCCTGCAAAATTAAGACAACCATTTCTTCTGAACTAGCTTGGGGGTCTGGAATTTTTTTCCCCACTAAAAGCTGAAGCTTAGAACTAAACATTTTTCCTATCTGGAAAAAAAAAAAAAAAAAAGAGTCATAGCTGCTCATATAGAAATAAGTGATTATTTTTGTTCTTTTCAGGCCTTAGTTTATAAAGTGATTGATAGTTAGGCATGAATTTATAAAAGGACTGATAGCTAGGCCTGCTATATATGATGGAATTTTAGCAGTTAGGAGGCTGAGGCAAAAGGAATTTGAGTTTAAGACTAATCTGAGCTATATACTTAGACCATGCCTCAAAAAGACCCATCAGTTTTTACAAAGTGATTCTTTTCTTGATTACTCAGTTTGTGATTTGAGGGTTCATAATACAGAGTTTGGAGATGGATCAGATTTAGCTTCTACCTAAAACTGCGTTTATACTTTCAGTGTGAAAGTCTTCTTGGGGCAAATTTGGACCTTAATTATCTTGGGATATTAATGTCACTTTTCAAAAAGTTTTGGATGACCTTTTGACACTGTTAATTGTTAGATATTACAGAGCATTCAGACCAGATTCTATTGTAGAGAAAAGCTTATATAATTACACTGAGATTGATTTGTAGACTGTATTGTGGATCTGATAACTGGAACATACTTAGATAGTGCACATCAGGTGTAAAAGCATTTTTTCTTTAATGTATTTACTCATATTGCCACCTGTTAATCATTATAGTCTTTTTTTTTTCTTTTTCTATTTTCTTTTTTGTCTTTCATTTGGCAGAAAAGACAGCTTTGATTTCTGGCTGCAAAAAAGATATGAGGAAGAGCTCCTCCCCTTCCTTGAGTAACTGCAACTCCGATCTTGCTAACAAAATATTTGGAATTCCACTTGATGAGCTGCAGCAGGGAGGACATCCAGACAATGAGGTTCCATTCATAGTCCGCCACGTTGTGGACTATATTGAGGAACATGGTATACATTTTCTTACTTTGAGGGCTAGCTTTTGTTGTAATAAACACAACTACTCCTTTTTGATTTTGGATATAATTTTTTTTTAGTATGGATAGTGCAAAGCATGAAGAACAATATAAATTCTAAGGCTTTAGTATATTTTTCTTAAATTGATTTACCTAGAAATGGTAGTCACCCAGCTGAGAACATTTTTAGTGGGGGTGATAGGAACTCTTTAAATGGATATAAAGGGTGGGATGAAGTAGACTATCCCTCAGAGATAGGGTGTTGCTAGATGACCAGTTTGCTTTTAGCCAAATCTGGGGAGCCAGGAAAGCCTTTCCAAAGTATAAGAATTTTAAGTTGAGAATGACTATATGTGGCCAAGCTGTTGAAGATGCAGCTTAATTCTGACCTTGAACTAACATAGGAGGTCTGGAGCAACAAGGGCTGTTTCAAGTCAATGGGAACGCTGAGACAGTGGAGTGGCTTCGACAGAGATACGACAGTGGAGAAGAGGTGGATCTGGTTAAGGAAGCAGACGTCCCCTCAGCTATTAGTCTCCTTAGGTTTTTCCTGCAGGAGCTCCCTGAGCCCGTCATACCTGGCAGCTTGCATAGTCACTTGATGCAGCTTTCTCAAGGTAACAATTAAATTTTTATCACTCATTTATTATTAGTTTTAGAATCTTTACCTTTTAGAAATTTGATGTATGGTCAGTTAATTTAGTATAAAATTGCAGGTTTTTTATTTTCTCAATTGCTCTTTGGATCTAGATGGTATAGTTAAATATGTATTTCTGTGTATATGATGTGTGTATGTATTTGTGTATGAGAATGTCCTGTACCACTGTGTGTATGGATGTTGGAGCATAGCTTTGAGTGTTGTTCTTTGACTTCCCACTTTTAGATGGGTTCTGGAGATCTAAAATTCTCAAGGTATCAGGCTTGTGTGGCAAGTGTTTTATCCACTAAACAATCTTCTTTTTAAAAATTACCATTTATTTTGTGTTGTGTATGGGTGTGCATGCTACAGTATGCTGCGTAGATCAAAGGACAACTTGTTAGACTTGGTTCTCTACCATGGAGGTTCTGGGTATTAAGCTCAGATGGTCTTGCTGCTCTCCCTGTAAGTAAGTAAGTAAGTAAGATTGATCTTATTGAGCCAAAAACATAAAAGGTATTCTTTTGGGAAGGTGTCTAGATCATTGGACACAAATTCTTCTACCTATCGTAGATAAATAAACTACTGTGTATCACTCAGGTAATTCAGTTATTTATTGAATATTTGCTATATGTTAGGGCTGTTCTCTATATTTTGGAAATGCCAGCACTGATCAAAGTTAGTCTTTACTGCCTTGAGGCTAAAGAGTGTGTGTGTGTCTGTCTGTCTGTCTGTCTGTCTCTGTCTGTCTGTCTGTCTGTCTGTACCAGGACATGGGAGTTCTCTCCACCATTAGGCCTTGGGAGTTGAACTCAGGTTGCCAGACTTTGTGGCAAGTGCCTTTACTTGCTGAGCTATTCCTCTGATCTGAGCTAAAAGTTTTAAAGGTGATATTTAAAGAACTAGATGGTAATACAAAATAAATATATAGGTGTGATATATGATGATAAATTGGAGATGTTAGATATAATTAGTGTTTTTTGAATTTTGCTTATGGCTGTTATAAGTAACTTTTAAAGAGATTATTTTTGGTGGGTTTTTTTTTTGTTTTTGTTCTTGTTTTTCATTTTGTTTTTGAAACAGGGTTTTTTTTTTTTTTGGTGTGTGTGTGTGTGTGTGTGTGTGTGTGTGTGTGTCTGTCTGTCTGTCTGTCTGTCTGTCTGTCTGTCTGTCTGTCCCTGACTGTCTAGGAGCTCACTTTGTAGACCAGGCTGTTATGACAGAGGTCTGCCTGTCTTTTGTTTCCTGAGTGCTGGAACTAAAGGAATGTTCCACCACTGCCTGGCAAGATTTATTATTTTTTTAAGATTATGTGTATATGTGTGTCTATAGCTTTGTGTATGTGTGAGTGCAGGTTCCTGCAGAGTCCCAAGAGGATGATATCAGCTCCTTTGAAGCTGGGGAACTGAGTTAAGACTGCCTACTTGAGCCACTCATGCTGGGAACTGCTAAGCCATTTCTCTTTCTGTGGAAACTCCTCACAGAAGTTACCAAATGTTTATCCATCTGTCTATGTGCTTTTTTGTGTTTTGTTTTTTGTGTGGCAGGGTCTTTTTATGCAGATCTGGCCATCCTGGAGCTCACTTTGTAGATCAGGCTGTTCTCCAGTTCATAGAGCTCCTCCTGCTTCTGCCTCTGAGTGCTGGGATTAAAGGCGAGCACCACCAGGCCTGGCTCTTAGTAGATTCTTACAATTAATTTTCTACCAGTTATAGATATGATGTTCTTGAAAACATTAAAATTATAAAAAATAGGGGGCTGGAGAGATGGCTCAGAGGTTAAGAGCGCTGATTATTCTTCCAGAGGTCCTGAGTTTAATTCTCAGCAACCACATAGTGGCTCACAACCACTTACGATGACATCTGGTACCCTCTTCTGTATACAGAATACATAATAAATAAATAAATTAAAAAGTAACTAAGGCAATTTGTATAAACAGAAAAGGAAAATAGAAAAGAATATTTTAAAAAATTATAAAAATATTAAATATAACATTAGATATTAAAACCATGTGGTCATTTATGTCTCTAATCCCAGGCTGTTCCAATCAGATATGAGGTCAGAATACTGGTTTATTTTTGAATGGACAATTACTAATATCACCAAGTATAAAAAAGTTGTTGCATTTAAAAAATTTTAAGTAAATCATATGACTATACCTTTTCCTGATATTTTTTTTGTGTGTGTTTATATATGAAGGCTAATGTCAGTTGTTATTTCCAGTCATTTTCTCCCTTATTTTTTGAGACAGGCTCTCTCACTGTACTTGGAACTCTGGCCAGCAAGCCCCAGGGTTCTTCTGGTCCTGGGATTACAGGGGTGTGTCACTGCATTTGACTTCTTAAGGGGATGATGAGGATCTGAACTCAGGTACTTAGGCTTGTGCAGTAAGAGTTTTACTGACTTAAGCAGTCTCCCCAAACCCTAATAAACATTTTAGGCCTTTGTTATCTTTCAGATATAGCCAGTATTATTATCATGGCCATAAATAAACTTTACTATTTTTTTCTGTGAGTTAATTTTAAGAACTTTCAGACCAAAAATAAACAAATTATTTCATTTTGAAGTATCTCTGAGAAATTCTCTAAGATTAGCTCATTATCCACTAATGGATTTTTAAAGACTTGGTTCTGTTAGTAAAAACTTACTGATATAACAAACACAAGCCCTAGCTTCCATAATGACATTCACTTGGTAAAAAATGAAATCAGAGCCAAGTATGATGGTTTATGCCTGTAATCCCAGCACCGAGGCAGGAGGATGGCTTGTGGGCCTGAGGCCAGGCTGGGCCAGTTAGTCTGGGCTACTGAGTGAGACTGTCTCAAAAACAAAAAATTTAGAGGAGATACCTAAGTGAGAAACAGAAAGACTTCTCAGTTAGTTGGGTCCATATTGCTTAGGTTTAATGGTTCTTTTCTGAACTCCAATAGAGAAGAAAATGTTGTCACCTTGTTCATTTCTTACTTTGTCCATGTAGGAAATTGTCATTGGTATTTGCTTGTTGATGGCTCCTTAGTAGTTTAGTTGACTGGCAGGTCAGTGTATTTTGACCTTTTAGAGTTGGTATTAATTTGGAAACACAAGTATAGTCATGCAAGAGACAGCATGATAAGAAAAGTTAGAGAATTGAGACCCGTGAGTAAATAGATGAAGGAAACATCCTACAGTAATTGAGAGCCTGAGTCTTTTTTCCCATCTCCTGTTTTCAACTCTTGTCTCACTTAATAAGTGAAATGCAAAGCCCTAAGGCCTTGGCCTCTCCAGAGGAAGTGAGGAGGTTTTGAATTATAGTTAAAAAAAAAAATGACGTGGGTGGAGTAATGTGAACCTGGCAAAATATCTGAGCTTTAACTTTTGCTTCATTAAGAAAACCTGTCATTATGTTTTATAGATTATAATAATGAAGATAAATTTGGAAGAAAGTTGAGGTTCCTCTTGCAACAGCTTCCACCTGTTAATTACAGTTTGTTAAAGTTTCTGTGTAGGTTTTTAGCCAATGTAGCATCACATCATGAAGAAATTTGGTCTGCAAATTCTTTGGCTGCTGTTTTTGGTCCAGATGTCTTCCAGTAAGTTATTTCACAACTTTGCTTAATTTTTTAAAAAATGAATTTGTGAAATGGAATCATCATATTGTCTCCCAAGAATCACAGGATTCTTGGTGAACCATTTTTTAAAAATAGTGCTATAGTCAGAAGTTTCTAGCCTGTCCAGCCTGAAGTTCAGACCTGCAGTTTTGCAGCTGCTTAACCCCAAATAATCACACAAAGGCTTATATTAATTACAAACTGTTTGGCTTGTGGCTCAGGCTCATTATCAACTAGCTCTTACAATTTTTTTTTTTTTTTTTTTTTTTTAAAGATTTATTTATTTATTATGCATACAGATTTACAGAAGAGGGCACCAGACCTCATCATAGATGGTTGAGAGCCACCATGTGGTTTTGCTGGGAACTGAACTCAGGTCCTCTGGAAGAACAGTCAGTGTTCTTAACCTCTGAGCCATCTCTCCAGCCCCTAGCTCTTACAATTTAACTCAACCCATTTCTATTAATCTATGTCTTGCCACAGGGCTAGTGGCTTTACCTGTGCTCCATTACATTACCTAGCCACCCTCCTTTCCCTTTATCTATGCTTGAAATTTCTGCCTGCCTATAAGCTGCTTTGCCATGCCAAAACAGTTCCTTTATTATCCAATGGTCATTCACAGAGTACAGAAAGACATCCCACATCATAGTATATCTGATTAATTCTCACAGCATTACTGTGTTCAGGGTACAAATTAGGTAGGCTTTACAGATGGGGAAACTGAGGTACGGAATGACGACATAAATTGCTCAGTTTCATAAAATGACTCACTGGTTCGTTTCTCATTTTACCTGTAATTAATTTAAGAACTCAGCTCAATTTAAGCTTTTATTCTTAGCATTTACACGGATGTGGAAGATATGAAAGAGCAAGAAATTGTGAGCAGGATAATGGCAGGACTTTTGGAAAATTACTTTGAGTTTTTTGAGAATGAAGAGGAAGATTTTTCATCGAATGATCTGAGTTCAATTACTGAGCAGGTGAGCATACTTAACATTCTGTTTCTTAGAAAATATGTGTAAGAATATGCCTAGTGGTCTGACAAAGAGGAATTTACCTACTAAACTAGAGGTGATTTTTCTGATTATCTTTTATAATTAGTGGGCTACACATTCATGTAGCATGATTGGATTCTCTGCTCTTATTCATACTTGATCTCAGTTTAGATAATAAGGAAAAGGCATTTATTATTTATTATTAACTTGTAGTGTGGGCATTGGACCTTTTGTGCTTGTTAGTTAAGCATTCTACTACTGAGATAAATGTTCAGCTAAGAAGTCAGACTGCATGGTAGGAATTCTTTTGTACTTCATTCCCCAACCCCATTATTCACTAAGAAATTGTTTATTTGTGTAGCTTAGGTATTGCCCTTGACTCAAGGTAACTCCATTGTTTTGAGTGTTAGGATTCTTGTTATACCCCATATCTGGATAGTAGATAATTTTAAATCCTGTGACTGCAATAAGTTAATCAAACCAATTATGTATATACTGTATTTCAGGTTGTTTTGGTTTTGGTTTTTATTATTTGTGTGAGGATACGTTATTAATTTAGCCCAGATTGGCCTGTTACTTGTCAGTAGCCTAAGCTAGTCAATAGTCCTCTTGCATTAGCTTCCCCAGTGTTGGGATGACAGGTATGGGCTATCGTGCCTGGCTTCTAAAATCTATTGCTGTTATATTTATTTATTTATTTATTTGTTTGTTTGTTTATTTATTTGTTTATTTATTTTGAGGGATGATCTCATGTGGCTCAGGCATGCCCCAAACTTTTTATGTAAGTGAGAGTAGCCTTTAACTTCTGATCCTCCTACCTGTACCTTCCGGGTGCTGGTAGGATTGATTATAGGCATTCACTACCACACTTGCTTTTATGAAGTACTATGCACACTCTTCCAACTGAGTTATATCCTTAGTGCTTGCATTATACTTGATTTTTTTTTCCTTTATGAAGTAAGAATATTGGAACTTGAATAATTGTTATTTTTTTTTTTTTCTGTAAAGCATTATCTAGACTCCTCACATCTAGAATTTGTGAGTTAAATATCTGTTTGAAAGTTTTTCTTCTACAATTCAAGCAGTTTGTCACCAGACTTTTTTGAGACAGGGTCTTACTGTATATCTCTAGCTGTCCTGGAATGAACTATGCAGACTGCAGACTGGCCTCAAACACACAGATCTGTGTACCTCTGCTTGGGTGCTGGGATTGAAGGCATGTTCCCCCATACCTGGCTAGTTTATTGAGGTAGAGTCTCATATAACACACAGTCTGGTCTTGACTTTGCTGTGTAACACAGATTGGTGTTGAATTAATGATACCCTACCTTAGTCTTGTGAGTGCTGGGATTACTGGTCTGTGCCACCACACTTAGCTCAGATGATTGTTACTTGAGAATAACTAGGATCTCTTTTCTTAAAAAAAAAAAAAAAAAAAAAATTAATGTTGTGTGTGTGGGTGTATGTCTAGGTACCACACACATTTGGTGACCTCACAGGCCAAAAGAGGGTGTTAGTGCTCCTGAAACTGGAATTGCATAGGATTGTGAGCCACTATATGGGTGCTGGGTCCCAGTACTGGAAGAGAACGGCCAGTACTCTTAACCATTAAGCCATCTCTTCAGCCCCTGGAGTCTTTTTTTTTTTTTTTTAACCAATAAAAAAAACCAAAAACCAACCAACCAACCAAACAAAACTTACTGATTAAAATGGTTACAAGTAACAGAAGTACAGACTTGTGAAGCTTGTTTTTCTTTAAGCAGTTTTGATAAACTTTAGTTTGATTTGTTAGTAGAATTGATGAAATATTTGAATGCAAGTAAAATAGTCTCAAACTCAGCATAGTTGTGTTTAAATTGCTTTAACATAAATACTTACTACGTCTCATTATATATTAAGGATACCAGCAAGTATGACTGTCTGGCAGAGCTTTGCTTTTTATTTTAATTTTGATAATTGAAAGAAGTCAGCTTATTCAGCACTGTTTTGGAGTTTCATCCCACTAACTCAAGTATTTAGTTATTAAACTCTTCTGAAGGTAGTAGACAGTCTTATCAGTGTATGTGTCAAAATGATGACTAGGGAATGCCTGAGAAATGGCTTGATAAAAGTCAAGTGAACGTTGATTGGGCTTCAAATGAGTGAAGATCTAGGGAGTCTTGAAATGATTATTGTTTCTTTATACGTTTAGGAAGTCAGGTAGTAGCATGCTCCACAGAGCAGGCAGGCATTTCATGAGGCCCTAGAGAAGGGAATTTCACAGGCAAAAAAGGAAGAGAGGTAAGTATGGGTGAAGGTTTTTGTAAGTGAAGTTGAGACAGCTACATGGTTCAAAACAAGTTCAAGATCATAATGAACAAACAAGAATTGCTGAACATAAGGTTACTTGGACAAAAGAAAGATGAAGCACTTGTGAAAATTAATGAGGAGAGGACATTTTACATTATACATTTAATAAAACCTGTCAAATCCTAGGCAGACAGCTCAGGAATTTCTTGATCTTTGAGTACAAGGACAAACAGCTGAGATCAATAGCACACACCTTTAATCCCAGTGTAGGGAAAGTGTAGGAGAGTCTGACCTACACCCTTACCCCATAACCCCAGAGACAGAATTTTCTGTTTCTGTGAGTTCAAGGCCAGCTACGAAATAGAATAGTTCACACCTTTAATCCTAATCTGGATGGGATACAGCTGACAAGAAGGATATATAAGGCCTCTTAGGAACCCAGCAGAGGCAGAAGCGACCAGGAGGTAGGCTGAGGAAGTTGTAAGACAGCCGTGTGAGAATTGACTGTGGTACTTCTTCTCTCTGATATTTCAGCTTTTCTCTGATATTTGGCTCTGAGTCTTCTTTTCATATAATCCGAATTCTGCAACTACATTTTACTCTGTCCTTTATGACCTCTCTTGATCTAAATAATTGAGTTACTTATTACTGGAGATGTTCCTGTTCCATGGATTGTGCTAGGAATTATAATTGAGGAGAAGGAAATCTTATAGGCTATATTTTTAGTTCTGATTATAATAATGTTGATAAAAATATCAAAGATTGCTGATTATATAAGGTTTATTGACTTGAATATGATAGAATATAAGGCTATTGTGTATAGAAACGATTTTTTTTTAAAAAATCATTTTTTAATTCTGTGAGTGTATGTGATATCTGTATATGTGTGTAGGTGTGTAGGAGGACACCATTGAGCTTCTGCACTGTTGCTCATTACCTTACCCTATGAGGTGAGGCAAGGTCTCTCGCTGAATCAGGTGCTCACTAATAGGTTAGATTAGCTGGTCACTGTATGTTGGGAATCTTCCTAACTCCTTAGCCCCAGTACTAAGTTATCATGACCATGTCTGGCTTTAATGGGATCTTTGGATCCAGATTGAGGTTCTAATGCTTATGTGCATGTCATTTGAGCCAGTTGAGGTACCCAAGAGCCATCTCCCCATATCCTAAAATTACTGACTTTACTATGTATGTTTGGAATGCATATGTGTTTGTACATATGTGGGCACACTTGTGCAGAGGTGCATGCACATGTGTATACCTATGTGTGGAGGCTAGAGGTTGACATTAGTGCCTTCCTTAAATACTTTGTTTTTGTATATTGTGGTAGGGTCTTTCACTTATTCCCACAACTCACTGGCTTGGGCTAGTCTAGCTTGCTACTTGCTTTGTCTCTGCTATTTAAGCACGAAGATTATGGGCAGACTGCTGTTCTTACCTGGCTTTGTACTTGGGTTCTGGGAATCCGAACTCTAATCCTCATACTTTCATGGTAAACACTTATCCTCTGAGCCATTCTTAGGTATGATAGTTTGTATGTGCTCTAACAGATAAAGCTTGCCTGAAAATCAGAGGGTAAAACTAGTTATCGAGAGGCCAGGAAGTGACGGTTTACACCTTAATCCCAGTATTTGGGATTTTATGCCTTTAGTCCCAGCACTTGGCAGGCAGAGGCAGATTGATCTTGGTGAGTTGAAGGCTACCCTGGGCTACACTGATTAATCCAGTCTAAAAGAGAAACAGAGCCAGGTGGTGATGACTCACACCTTTAATCTCAGTATTTGGGAATCACACATCTTTAATCCCAGCAGCACTAGGAAGGTAGAGATAGGGAGGGATAGAGTTGGGTGGAGAAAGGAATGTAAAGTAGGAGGAGATAGAATCTCAGAGCATTCAGTCAGAGGATTCATGTAGATAGAATCTCCCCCCCCCCTGCTTTTGTTTTAGTTTTGTTTTTTAGAGACAGGGTTTTCTGTGTAACAGTCCTGGCTGTTTTGAACTTGCTTTGTAGACCAGGCTGGCCTTGAATTCACAGAGATCCTCCTGCCTCTGCACTTCCCAAGTGCTGGAACTAACAGTGTGCACCACCATTTGCTGGCTGAGGAGCTGGCAAGGTGAGAATTGGCTGTGGCTTGTTTCTTTGTCTTTCTGATCTTTCAACATTTACCCCAATATCTGGCTCCAGGTTTTTATTATAAGTCCAGTTAGGATACATCCTTAGTCTCCAGAATGATTTATGAAAGTGTTACATATTCAAATAGTATCTTTTAACTAAAAATAGGTAGACTGAATAAATATTCTGTTTAATTAAAAAATAGTTTTAAATTTATTTATTGTGTGTGATGTGGGTGTCATGTGTGGGTTAGAGACAACTTGGGGAAGTTGGTGTTTTCCTCCAGTTCTGTAGGTTCTGGGGAACAAATTTAGGGACAGCTACTCAGGCTTGATGGCAAGTGTTTTTATCTGCTGAGCTATCTATCTAGCTCACTGCCCTCGGAAGGTTTTTTTTTTTTTTTTTTTTTTTTTTTTGTCACTGTTTTATTAAATAAAGCTACTTTTATTATGTTTAGCCATGTGGCTTGGTATCTTTTTGCTCAGTGCAGCATTCTCATTGCACTTCCTCTGCCTCTCCCTGTCTTGTTATTTCTGCTTTTCTGCTTCCCAGAATTCTCCTAGTCTGTGCTTGCCCCGCCTCTACTTCCTGTCTAGCGACTTGACCAATCAGCATTTATTAAATCAATAGGAGTGACAAATATTTACAGTATACAAGAACGTTTCCCTTTTACTTTTTAAAACAAGAACTCCAAACCTAATCTCCTTTATAATAGCTTTTTTCCAGACTATTATCTATAACAACGTGTAACCAATACTATAGACAAAGACAAACATCCATAATCCACTTTTGGGAAATGTGGATGTAGATCTCTAGACTGCTTCTTGCTGATTAGGGGTGCTGGTAATATAATGGGAATGCTGAGAAAATTGAAGATTATGATCAAGTCCTGACTGAAGCATTCTGTGAAGCGGGGTTAATTACCTCAGCCAGTTTCTTTGAAGCTGTTCTGGATGCAGATCTCAGAGGAAACTACAACAGAAATGCTCTGAAGTGTTGGATCATCTGGGCCATCCGTTTTCATCAGAGACTTTTCAGGGGGTCTTCCTTGATCAAACCTTATTTTCTTTAACCCGAAGTAAATCCACAACCTCTCATTTTCTGTGGAAATAAAAAACAAAACAAAACAAACAAAAAAACCTCTTCTCTAAAGTAGCATATTCTTTGACTTCAGTTTTGAAGTCAAGGCATTCACAAAATATATAGATTAGATTAATCCAGCAGCATTTATAATCAGAAGTCTCTTAGCTCCTTTTCCTTCTTTAGCAATCAGACAATTCAAAGACAACATACAGTATTCAGACTCTGTATTTTGAATCTTTATGTGGCTTATATATTTTTTACTTTCTTTTTGTTACAGACTTTTACTGTTCTTTTTCATATATTTGTAAACACTGTAAACCTTTTAGAGGTTTGGTTTGGTTTTGTTTTGGTCTGAATCTGTCTTTACTGTTTATCTCTTTCTGACCACACCATTCCATTAATCTGCTAAGGTGTGGCTAGGATTAAATGCTTGCTTTACCAAGCTCCTTGGTCTATGAGAGCTTAGCTTCATGACAGAGGTACTGGCAGGAACCATGTCAACCTCCCCAACTCTGGGAAATTTTAGGGTCCACACTGCTACCAAGTAGAACACTGCCACCTACTACTCATAACCCTTACTTAAGTATATATTACAGCAGGGCCTCTTAAAAGAGTCTTGAAGTTTTTGCTGCTAAAGCTAAGTCAGAAAGCCTTTCTTAGCTCTCCTGAGAAAACACTACTACCAAGAAGCTATGCTTGACTCTGTTCCCTTTTTGTCTGTATAAGCAGAAACCTTAAATCTGTCATATGTAGCTCGTGTTTGTACCAAGGCTCCTGTGAGACTTGGGGAACCCAACATGTTGGGAGCTCAAGCCCATATGCTATATTGGCTTTGTACCATGGTCCACTTGAGAGACACACCTAAAAAGCTGGTTATGAATCACTTTTAGAATCTTGTTAAAGCTTTCTCACGTCTATTTAGATCATGCCTGACGTTGGGTGCCAAATGTTGCACAAATTCCATTTGATACTATAATAAAAACCTGGAGCCACATACTGGGGGAAAGCTGGAATATCAGAGAGAGAGAGAAACAAAGCACAGCCACTTCTCACCAGCCAGCTCCTCAGGCCTGTCTCCACGAAATCTTCAACTCCAACTTCTCTCTCCTCAGGCCACCAAGGAAGTGTCTGATCTGAGAGAGATGAAAAAAGCCTCTTTTCTGCCCAGCTATCTTAACTTCCTCTTTCCACATTCCTAAAGCTAGGATTAAAAGTGTGGGTCACCACTCCCTGACCTTCATGGTTTGGCTCTGTGGCTGACTCTCTTGATACTCCAAACTAATTCTATTAACTATATATCACCATGGTTGTAATAATGAGTTCATCTGATAAATGACACCAATTATAGTTGAGGTGCTCCCATTTGGGTTTGTATAGTATTGTTAAGGCAGTCATGTTGGTAAGACTTCATGGGTGTTGTTTGGTATTTCTAGGAGATACAATCTCACAGCAAACTTCCTGTCTCTCTGGCTTTTTTTCTGTCTCTCCTGCCATCTTCTTCAGTGATCTCTGAACTTTAGGGTTAGGGATGTGTTGTAAATGTGTCACTTGGGGCTGGTACTCTGCAATTTGATTAGTTGTGGTTTTCTATAATGGTCTCTGGCTAGGTTGACTATAGTCCAACACAAAATGTGCTGCTCGGTATTTTAATGACTAATATTAAGGTATAAAGCTACTAGGGTATTTATAGATACTTTCTTCTTTGGTGTAGTTTATTTTTGAGACAGAGTCTTGCTGAGTAGGTTGGCCTAGAAGTCATTCTGGAGCCCAGGCAGGCTTGAACTCTTACACTGCTTGCTGCTTTTGGACAACTTTAAAATATGCTTCACTTATTGGCTGGGCAGTGGTTGCACACACCTTTAATTCCGGCACCCAAGAGGCAGAGACAGGTGATCTCAGATTGAGGTCACCCTGCTCTACAGAGCTAGTTCCAGGATGGCCAAGGCTGCATAAAATAGCCCTGTCTTGAAAAACAAAAATAAAGTGTTTTATTTACTTTGCTTTTGTATCTTAGTTATTTGTTTTTGTTAGTGATTAATTAATATAGTTGGTTTGATGATGAAGCATTTTATAAATCCTACTAGAAAAATATAATTAAAACTTTGTGTTTATTAGTTAAAATGTAAGTTCTTTGTTTAGGGGTTTTACTTTGATGAGGACCAAACTCAGCTCCTTGCAAATGCTCGGCAAGTGTTCTACCACAGAGCTAACATCATTAGCTAGGGTCCCATTTCTTCATGAAAAATGAAATCAGAAGTTATCCAGCAGTTCCCAAAATATAACTAACACCTACAGGGTCTTGCTTCTGCTTCTCCCTTGATAGGGTTGTACTGTGTGTCTCTGCTTGCCTAGAACTCATGCTGTAGACCAAGCTAGCCTGGAACTTACTGTGTAGACCAGACTGTCCCAGAACTAGAGAAGTCTGCCTGTCTTTCTCTCCTGAATTCTGTGTGACTATACATAAGTTTTTCCAACCCAGTGAAAAGCAACACTTTAGTAATATCCCCCAACCCTGTTTGTTCTGAGCTGGCCTCTTAATTTGCTATGTAGGATGACCTTGAACTTTCATTAATTCTGCCTCTGACTCGTATTTACTGAGCTTACAGATGTGGTCCCCAAACTCAGGATTTTTGTGCCCTCTTTTTTTATACTTCATATTAAAATGACTTATTTAATATGCCTAGAAAATGGAGAAAGGAATTGGAAGTCTTTCATGTTAGATTTATAAGATTAGAAAATTATTAGATTTATAAAATTGGTTAGAAAATGAAGCTTTAAAAAAATTTCCTTTGAGACAGGTCTTACTGTGTTGTGTAGTCCTGGCCAACTGGAATTGCAGGTGTGTGTACTACCAGGCCCAACAAAAGCAAAACATTGTTATTATTAAGTTCAAACTTTTTCATAGGTTATAACATTTCATATTTGCCATGCACCAAAATGCTGTTTGATATAAGAAAAATTAAAATTAAAATGTTATATTTGTCCTTTTTATAAACTTAAACTTTTTATTGTTTTATAGTGCTGGGGATTGAAACTGGGGCCTTGTGCATGTTAGGTAAATGTTTTCCCCATTCTATAATTTTATTTTGATATAAAAAGTTGACACTTCACAGGAGAGATTGGTATTAGGAAATGAAATTTAAAAATGAGTTACTTGCATTTACAATATTTTTTTAAGAGTAGTGCATCTTAGTCTTTTAAAATCTTTATTGAATTTAATCCTGAAATTTCTTTTTATGTAGGTTAATGAACTTTCTGAGGAAGAAGAGGAAGATGAAAAGCTGGAACATATAGAAGAACTTCCGGAAGAAAGTATAGAGAAGTCACACGGTATGCCAGAGGGGATGCAGTTAAGGGTGACTGAAGACATCTTGGAACCAGACAGTGTTACAGCATCAGCAAGGTAAAGACTCCAGCTGAGCCAACTTTAGCTTCTAAGTGTTGCAGTTTCATTGTAGATTCAAGCTTGTGAGGCTGAGCTTGGCATAGCCGGGGATGCAGCTAGTGTTAGGGAGTGGCTGAGCATGTACCTGTTTCTGTAATCCCAGCATTTGGGAGGCAGAGGCAGGAGGATCTTTTGGAGCCGACCAGCCTGGCAAACACCCACATTTATATGCACATAAACACATTTATATAAATAAAAATGATAAAATCTTTAAAAAGCAATTTTCACCTAGGCACTCTGCATATGTTACAGTTGTGTAGCTTGGTCCTCTCCATGCATGCTGTATATAGTAAGAATCTCAAGGGAAAAAAAAAGGCATTTGAGTATTAAAAAATGAGCAAGAAGAAAATGGAAAGCCGATAAGGAGTTTTCATTCATCATTGTCACACTTTTCTTTAGAAATAAAGCCTTATGTATATATTTTTTAAAAATTTTATATTAAGTGGTTGGTTAAGTTTGGTTGAAGTTTTAGAACCTTTGATTTCTAGAGATGGTAGTACTGTGATTGAATTGACTATCTTAGTTACTTTTCTGCTGCTGTGACAGAACACCATGACCAGGCACCTTTTTTCTTTTAAAATTTTTTCCCCATACCCTTTAACTGCTGTCTCTCCTGCCTCTTCTAGTCATCCCCCAGTGTTCCTGTCCCTGTGCCCTCCCCCATTTACTCCTCAGAAAAGGCAAAGAATCCCAAGGTGAGTCAGTTCAGTCTGGCATATCCAGTTGAGGAAGGGCTGAGTCCCTCTCCCAAGAATCAAGGCTGAGAAAGGTGTTTCCCTGCTAGGCATGGGCTTCAAGAAGTTAGTTCTTGAACCCTGGATGGACGACTCTGGTCCGAGTGCATGAGGCTTCAGAAACTGCCCATGCCTTTTGACTGTCATCTACATTCAGAGGGTCCAGATCTGTTCCATGAAGGTTCCTCAGCTGTTACTTTAGAGTCTGCGGGCTCCCAACAGCACAGAAAAGCCTACTTCATGGATCTCCCCATTATGATCCCAATTCCTCTGCTCATACACTCTCTCCTCCCTCTTTTCAGCTGGACCAGTAGCTCAGCCTTGTGTGTAGCTATAGATCTCTGCATTGCCTCCATTAGCTGCTGGATGAAGGATCTGTAATGGCAATTAGGGTGGTCATTCATATGATAATAGGGAAGGCCAGTTTGGGCACCCTCTCCACTATTGCTTGGTGTCCTAGCTGGGCTCATCCTATGGGTTCTTGAGTGTTCCCTAGTATTAGGTTTCTCTCTAATCCCATAGTGGCTTCCTCTGTCAGGATATCCACTTCTTTCTCTCTCTCTCTCTGTTGGGCGCCTTCTACCCTCACCCTCATTCCCCACCTCCTCCTGCTCTACCATCCTATTTTCTCATGACCAGGCAACTTTTAAATATTTATTATTTGTTTGTTTTTATTTTATGTGAATTGGTGTTTTGCCTGCATGTATAACTGTGTGAGGGTGTCAGATATTGG
>PVIH01006991.1:72161-105219 GCA_004025045.1 Sigmodon hispidus
TTTTTTTTTTTTTTTTTTTTTTTTTTTTTTTTTTTTTTTTTTTTTTTTTTTTTTTTTTTTTTTTTTTTTTTTTTTTTTTTTTTTTTAAAGATTTTTTATTTTATTTATTATGCATACAGTTTTTACAGAAGAAGGCACCAGACCTCATCATAGATGGTTGTGAGCCACCATGTGGTTTTGCTGGGAATTGAACTCAGGTCCTCTGGAAGAACAGTCAGTGCTCTTAACCTCTGAGCCATCTCTCCAGCCCCGCAACTTTTAAAAGAAACCATTTAATTGAGCTTATAGTTCGAGAAGATTGGAGTTTATGATAGTGGAGCAAAGGCATAGTGTCAGGAACAGCTGAGAACTCACATCTTGATCCAAAAGCAGAAGGCATTGAGATAGGAGGGAGGGGAGAGGAGAGGAGAGACAGGAGAGGGAGAGCAAGCATGTGCTCACTGGGAAAGACACTGGTCTTTTGACCACACTTTCTGATTCTTCTCAAACAGTTTTATTGGTTGGGGACCAAGTGTTCAAACATAGGAGTTTATGGTGGCTATTCTCATCCAAATTACCACATTGATTAAAAAAAATTTGTTTTTAAATTATGTGTGTATGTGTGTGTGTGGGGGGGGGGTGTATACGTGACTGCAGTGGCTATGGAGGACAGAAGAAGGTATCAGATCTCCTTGAGCTGGAGTTCTGAGGCTTTGTAAACTTCCTGACCTGGGTGCTGGAGACCAAACTTAAGAAGTTTGTGGTCTTAGCCTCTTAAATGCTGAGCCATTTCTTCAGCCTCCTGAATTGACTTACATTTGTAGCTTGTAGGTTAGGGTTGGATTGAAATTGAGCCCAAGGATAGAACTGTAAGCATTTTAGTAGTGACCGATTTTTTTTTTTTTTTTAAAGTTTATTTTGTATATGTGTTTCATTTTCTGAAGGGAATTTTGGGATTCTCCTCCTCCTCCTCCTCCTCCTCCTCTTCTTCTTCTTCCTTCTTTCTTCTTCTTTCTTCTTCTTCTTCTTCTTTTGTTTCTTGGCTGTGGAGCTAACGATAGTCTTTTGCTCTGATATATTCTGTTACCACTGGGCAGAAGGTCGCATAGCCAGCCATGCATGGATTAAAGCTTTCAAAACAAGGAGCTGAAATACACATTTTTTGTTTGTTTGTTTTTCAAGACAGAATTTTTCTGTGTAGTGTTTGGTTGTCTTGGAACTCATTTTGTAGATCAGACTGTCCTTAAACTCAGAGATATCCACCTGTCTCTGCCTCCCAAGTATTGGGGTTAAAGGTCTGCGCCACCACTTCCTGGTACATCTCTTTTTAAATTGATTATTTCTAGTGTTATGTTACAGTGATAGAAAGCTGACTAATGTATGACATATGTTAATTACTATTGTCTTTCAGCACTGGAATGAAGAGTATGTAACAACAGAATTTTGTTTAATTTTATCTTTTTTACTTATTGTGTGTTACAGGCATGTGTGCATACTGTCTTAGGGTTTCTATTGCTGTGAAGAGACACCATGACCACAGCAACTCATATAAGGAAAACATTTAATTGGACACTCCCTTACAGTTTCAGAGATTCAGTCCATTATAATCATGAAGGGGAGCCTAGTGGCAAGTAGGCAAATGTGATGCTTCAGCTGAGTGTCACATTTTGAAGGCAACAGGAAGTTGACTAATAGTCAAACTGTGGGAAGCTTGAGAAAAGAGACCTCAAAGCCCATCCCCACAGTGATGCACTCCTTTACCAAGACCTTACTTCTAACAAAATCACATCTCCTAATGGTGCCACTCCCTTTGGGGGCCATTTTCTTTCAGACCACCACACATACCATGTTCAGTTGTGCTTAGCTGTGAACCCCTCACTGAACCTAGAACCCGTTTAGGTCAAATTGGCTAAGAATCCTCCTCTTCTTCCCCAGTGTTAGTGTTACAGATATATACTGTAGTCGAAAGTTTCTGTGTCCCACTTGCTTATGAAATAATTGACTTTCAGGCTTAATGTTCCAGTAACTGCTAGGCCAGTAGTTCAAGCTTATTACTTTCTAGCTCTTACATTAACTCAATTCTTAATTTATGTTTAGCCCCATGGCTGGGTACCTTTTCTCAGTAAGGCATTCTCACCTTGTTTTCTCTGCCTTTAGCTAGTGTCTGCTCTCTGCCTTTCATCTCAGAATTCTCCTGTCTGATTGGTTAACCAGTGCTTTATTAAACAAATTCTCTACATTGTACAAGAGCATTATCGCACAGCATACCATGCCAACTTTTACATGAGAACTGGGGATCCAAATTCAGGCCATCATGTTTGCACAGCAAGTATGTTACCCAGTGAGTTATCTTCTCAATCCTGCTTTTAAAATGTTATGTAGAGCTCTGACAATAATATCCACCAACAGAATAGAATTCTGTTAAATATTAAATGTTGAATTAATAGAGATTTAAATGCAAAATGGAATTGTCTTGTGCTTGGCTTAATATGATTAAAATTACATATTGAACAAGTTTGTATGGCAAGACAGAAGAAATGTAAAATGTGTTCTCTGATTTTTCAGCATTGAATGGAAAGAACAGGAATTTTTCTAAGA
This sequence comes from Sigmodon hispidus, assembly GCA_004025045.1. Lineage (NCBI taxonomy): Eukaryota > Metazoa > Chordata > Mammalia > Rodentia > Cricetidae > Sigmodon > Sigmodon hispidus. Next base: position 74,739 of record PVIH01006991.1, read on the forward strand.
TGTGTAGATCCTAGTAAATAGAAAGTCCTTAGTGAAGATCTCAGGAATTAGTGGGTACTGTGTTGTATAAAGTGAGAGACTGAACTTTTAGCAGTCAACATCAGGGTGTTTAAACGTTTCTGTAAGGTGGTTTGTATGCATGCACGGGAAATACTGAAGAAACAACATCACTTTTTTGTGTTTCTTAAGGTTTTATTTATTGGAGGGGTGGGTCACAAGTGGTTGTGGGAGTGGGTCACAAGTGGTTGTGAGCTACCTGATACAGTGCTGGGAACCACCAAGTTCGTTAGAAGAAAAGTAAGTGCTGTTAACTACTGAGCCTCCTCTCTAGCCCACTACTTTTGTATTTCTATTAGTAGCCTACGGAGATGTGTTAGGAACCTATTGGATATAAACATTCAAACAATGCTTGTATCATTGTTTGGTTTCAAAATTTATGTTCTGAAAAAATATTGTTGAGGGTTCTTAGAAGATTTGTTGATACCATTTGTACTTGTTGGCATTTATCAATTACAAATGAAAACTGAGTTTATTCATAAACTGAGAATATTTCTTTGAGTTATGTTAGGGTTTGTAGACAAAGTATAACTTTAAAACCTCACAGTTCTTATTCATGACTTCCTTCCCTTACTCATTTTAAAATCACTTTATTTCAGTTATAAATCCCTTACATGCCTAAACTTTGAGGACCCTGTAATAGTCTTCTGTGTATATGGTAGTAGTTATCCTGATGAACTTGATTCAATTAAGAGATGCCTAGGGGATTAACAAAACACACCTTTATGGGTGTTTGAGAGGACACTTCCAGGGATTGTTAAACTGAAAGGGTTCTGACTTAATTAGGATTTCATGGATTAAAAATTTGTAGAGTCTTGGGAGATGGTGGGACTATGGACACCAGGGACTAATTTAGAGGAAATAAGTTGCACTGGCTGTATGGTGGGCCTCAGCCCTGGTCCTGCTGTTTACTCTTTGCTTGTTGGCTTCCTTGAGGTAGACAGTGTTCTTTTGCTATATCACTCTGTAGGACTGTTTCTGCATTGACCCAAGCTTTAAATCGAAGAAATCAGCTAACCATACCACTGGCCCTTGCTGTCAAGTATCTTGAGAAAACTGAGCAGTTTAGTTATTTTAAAATTGTATGTTAGGATAAAATACTTTGAGTGAAAAGTGATTTGAGTTTTGTCTTGCTTCTGTCTGGCCTAAGCTACTCTCATATTTTCTTCTACATTTAACTAGTGGTCTCAATGCAGAAACACTGATTGTGTAAGGCCTTTGGAAGGTGATTAGGTTATGGGGAAGCACCCTTAATGAATGGGAATAGTGCCCTTATAAAAGTGGCTGAGTTGTGTTTGTGTCTCAGAATTTTAGCTTCTGGGTTTTTTTTTTTTTTTTTTTTCTGGGACAGTGTGTCTCTATGTAGATGTCCTGGAATTAGCTTTGTAGACCAAACTGGTCTCAAACTCACAGAGATCCTTTCTCTGTCTCCCGAGTTATGGGATTAAAGACATGTACCACCACTACCGGGCATGTCCCAGAATTTTGTAGAAGGTGGAGTTAATATTTTTTGGATATTTTACTTATGTTTATTTTATGTGTATAGTGTTTGCCTGATATGTACCACCTGCATACAGAGGTCAGAAGAGTCAGATCTCCCAGCAGTAGAGTTACTGACAGTTTGCAGTTGCTATGTGGTGCTGGGAATAGAACCTGGGTCCTCTGGAAAAACAACCTGTACTCTTAATTAATTAAGTAATCTCTTTGGTACCGAAAGATGAAATTTTAAAACCACAAAATTAGGTATTTGGCTGAGGAACCGAGCAACATATTAAAGGTACTTAGTTCTTATTGACCCACCTTTATAGTAAAATATGAAGAGAAAATTAAAGATAGAATTGTTAAAGGACAAACAATAAAATGAGAAAATTGAAGACAGAATTGTTAGTCAGAGGACAAACACACTAAGACTGGGAAAATTTTCAGCTTGCCCATAGTATAAAAAAGAAAACATATTTGGGAGAGAGCACCAGTGATTATTTATGTTCCTGGAAGCCTAAACCTAGTCTTTGTCTCTTCAGCCATTTTTTTCTTTATTCTTTTTTTTTGATAATTACCTCAGCTTTTTAAATGTTACTCATACTTGCTAGACATAAAGCCACCATGAGTAACTTTCTATAAATACTTTAAAATTTTTCTATTGGTGATATCACAGATTTTTTTCTTTTAAAAATGTACTGTGTGCATGTATGCATGTTTGTCTGCTCACATGCATGTAGGTGTATGCACACCTCAGTGTTGGTAGGGAGGAAAACTTTTGGTCGTCGGTCTTTGTTACCCTGTTGAGGCAAGGTTCTCTTGTAGTTTCTGTTGTGCAGTGGACTCTAACCAGCTGGCCCCCAACTTTGCAGACATTTCTCCTCTCTGCCTTCCATCTCACAGTAGGAGTCTGGTATTACAGATGTGAGCCAGTGCCTTTGACTTTTCACATGAATGTCAGGGACAAACTAGGAAATTATCTGGTTTATGTGGCTAGCACTTTTAGCCACTGAACAGGGAACTACAAATCTTTTTTTCTTTCTTTTTTTGAAACTTTTACCAGCAAGATTGAGAAAATACTCCCAACCTGATACATGTAACCAAAACCATGAAATTTAGTGCATATAATTTCATCGTATTTTTTAGTTATTCAGGTTTGCACATGTCTGTAGGTAATTTCCCTTTGATTCCAGTGGTGATATGTGTCCCACAAGCATCCTGCTGTCTTCTGCTAAGTAAGTAGAATATCTAAAGAAAATGATTTTTTAATATTTAAAAATGTGACTATAGAGATGAGAATTGTATTAATTGCTCTGCTCTAGATGACAGACGATACACATGCTGTAACTGGTTACTCTATGTACTAAAAGAACAAACGAAAATCTAAGGTACACATGCACTTTCTTTGCACTAATATTCAAAAAAGATTTATTTTATGTTTTATCTGGGTGCCCACAGAACCCAGTGGAGAACATCAAATCCCCTGGAATTGCAGCTGCCGTGTGGGTATTGAGAATGAAACTGGAATCCTTTGAAGAGCAGCTAGTTCTCTTAACTGCTGAGCCAACTCTCCAGCCCTCCTATGTCCTACCCCAGCCCCCCCTTTTCTTTTGAGACTGGGTCTTGAATTTTAAAGAATACTTACTTGCCTCAGGCTGGAGAGATGGATCAGAGATGACTTGGTCTGCTCTCCCAGAGGTCCTGAGTTCAGTTCTCAGCAACCACATGGTGGCTCACAACCACCCACAAAGAGATCTGGTGCCCTCTTCTGGTCTGCAGGCAGAACACTATATACATAATTAATAAATCTGTTTTTTAAAAAAGCTAACTTAGGCTGGAGAGATGGCTCAGAAGTTAGGAGCACTGGCAGCTTTTCCAGAGGTCCTGAGTTCAATTCCCAGTAACCATAGTGGCTCATAGCCATCTATAATGAAATCTGGTGCCCTTTTCTGGTGTGCAGGAATATATGCAGACAAAGCACTGTATATATAATAAATAGATACATCTTTTTTTTTTTTTTAAATGCTAACTTGCCTCAAGCACCTGATTCACCTGCTTTAGCTTCCTCAGTGCTGGGATTATGGGTATGTGCTACAATGTCCATTTAGATGAATTTCATCAGATAACTTGCACCCCCCCCCCTCGTTTTTGGAACAGCATCTTACTATGTAGCCCTGGATGGCTTGAAATTCAAACAGAGCTCTACCTGTTCCTACTTCCCAGGTACTGGGCTTAAAGGAGTGTGCCACTATATGGCACTTGATGTGATTTTTGGTCTGAGATGAGTTTTCTTTAAATGTGAGTACTGGCTGGACTTCATAAGATTCATTTATAGGGCATTGCTTTTCTTCTTTTTTCTTCTATTTTCTTTTTGGTATTTTTAGAGACAGAGTTTCTCTGTGTAGTTCTGGCTGTTCTGGAACTTCCTCTGTAGACCAGGTTGGCCTCAAACTCACAGAGATCCACCTGCCTCTGGGACTTAAGGCGTGCACCTTGGAAGTTTGGTTGTCATGAATTTTCTTAGTGTTTGATATGGAGGACTGAGCCCTTGGTGGGTGGAGCTATCCCTGGGCTGGTGGTCCTGGGTTCTATAAGAAAGCAGGCTGAGCAAGTCAGAATGAGCAAGACACTAAGCAGCATTCCTCCATGACTTCTGCATCAGTTTCTGCCTCCAAGTACCTACTCTTTCTGGAGTTCTTTCAGTGATGGGTTAGGATGTGAGAGTATAACCCTTTTCTTTCCAACTTGCCTTTGATCATGGTGCTTCATCACAGCAATAGAACCCTAACTTAAGACAATACATATGTTTATAGTTTGTTTTATTTAGCTGACTATTGGGAATATATTCTGTGTCATACACTTGGTTTAGGGAAATATTTATTTTTTGAGATAGGTCTTATGTAGCCCCTGCTTATCAGGCTGGCCTTGAACTCACAGAGAACTACCTGCTCTGCTTTTCCAGTGCTAGGATTAAAGGTGCATACCAGTATAAGCTGCTGGAAAAAAATCTGTTTTAAAATAGTTTTCTGTTAGTGAGGAATCAGTATAAATAATTCTTCCTACCCTAATAATCTTAGCGGTATGTTGTGTATTCTGTGATAGTATGGATATTTTACATAGGATCATCGATTTGGGAAAATTCTACTTGAAAACTTAAGTCATCTAGAGACTGGCCCCAAACTCTTTTGTGCAGTCTAGGCTTACCTTGAATTCTTAAAGTTCCTGCCTTCATTTCCCACATGCCAGGATTACAGATTTGTACCACCACATCCGACATGATTGTTACTGGATTGTTTCAAAAGCCTGATCTGATGTTTTAAAAATCTTATTAGGGTTGATACTGCTGCTGATACTACTAATGTCAGTGATGGTAATATACAGTGTTCAAATCCTGTGGCTGGTACTACCGCAGATAATGAAGTCATGCAGCAAGACTTTATATTTGAGGATCAGAAAAGCAATCAGGTAAGAAATGCTAGCAGCATTATGCTACTTGTTCATGTGTTCCTTTGATAGCAAAAGTTTGTTATAGTTGAGTAATTTTTCTGACATACTCATTTCTGTTGTAAATCCCAAAGAATATACATTCTCTGTAGAATTTAGGAGTTAGATAGAGAGGAAGTGTGAAGCACCTTATTTTGTTTTTGATATTTTTAATCTTTTGTGTATATTTGTGAGTGTGAAGTTACATATACATGCCATGGTACATGTGTGGAGGTCAGAAGATAACCTTGGTGTTAATCTCTCAGTCTTGTTTAAGATAGGAGGTATTGTTTTTCTGTTGTATACACCAGACAGTTTGGCCCAGGAGCTTTAGAGGATCAACTTGTCCTCTAGACGGTTTTGCTGCAGGCGCTGGAATTGTGGATTTGTACTGCTGCACGGGTAATGTGGGTTTGGGAGTTAAATATAACTCCTTGAGTTTGTGTGGCAAGCACTTGTACCCAATTAATCATCTCCCACCCTAAAGGCGTTTTCATTTTAGACAGGTCTTAATGAATAGCCCTGGCTGGCATAGAACTCTACATAGACCAGGGTGCCCACCTCTGCCTCCCAAATACAGGGATTAAAGGTGTGTGCCACCATGTCCAGTGGTCAAACACATTTTAAAAGTATTTCTTGGGAAGTATTTCTTGGCATCTATGACACCAGCTGAGGTAGTTAGTAGTATTGTGGTTGTGCTTTATTCGTTTCAAAGCTTTCTGTATTTCTTAGTATTTTTGAAAAATGTAATATAGTAAAAAAAAAATTTTTCCCTTTACGGTTCTTAGTTAAAGTAGAGTCTTGGAACAAATGACAGATGTAAATGAAAACATGTTTTTCATTGTTAACTTCTTATGGATATGGGTACCACATGGTGTGCTTAGTGGAGGCCTAGAGGCCAAAAGAGGAACCCCTTGGGAAGGGAGTTAAGATTGTGAGCTGCCATGTGAGGTCTGAGGATTGGTCTCAGGCCCTCCTTCTGAGAGAGCAGCCAGTGCTCTTAACTGCTGAACTCTTTTTCTAGCCTGTCCCTTTCTTTTTTTGTTTTTTAAAAGACAGGGTTTCACTATAACCCTGGCTGGCTTGGAACTTGTTATGTAGACAAGCTGTTCTTTTCTGAATTGCTGGGATTAAAGACTTCAGCCACCACACCTAGCAACAAAAGACACAAAAGAGGAGAAAGCAAGCTTAATAAACTTTTCTCAAGAACAGATGGGAATTGGGAGGAAGCAGTAAATCCCTAAAGGTGGTTCAACTAACACTGATATCCAGAAACAAAGATAGATGTGTAGGAGATGACCAGGAAAAGCCTTTGAGCCATAAAAAGGATTGGGCAGAGTGATAGAAATCCTGGGGCTTCAGCCACCCTTCTCTCTTCCTGCAGAAGAGATGAGGTACAAATGAAGATGCCTTCTGTGTGAGCTGTTCTGATACAAAGCTTGATTCTAGTTGATTATTCTAAAACAGCTCAGTCCTGTCTGAGTTGTATGGCACCTTCAGAATGCACATTAAAGGTCTGCAACTACAGAAAACTTGGGAACACTTTGAAAATGCCTGAACTGTTGGTAATGCTGCACAAGCCACTGGCATAATTGTTTTTTAAAAAATAATTAAAAGTGCAAACATAGAAGCTGGGTTTTCATATCAACAGGACCTGCCTGGATTTGATGCCTAGGTCTGAAAGAAAAACGAAGTATAAAAGCAGCATCTCAGCCATATTTTTAAAAAGACATACTTACATATTTTAACACATTTATTTATTTAGTTGTTTTGAAACAGCATCTCACTGTGTAGCTCTGGTTGGCCGATAAATCCTATCTAAACCAGGCTGGAACTCTGAAAAAATCTATCTCTGCCTCTTGAGTGCTTGGATTAAAGGTGTATAGCACTATATCTGGCTTTTTTTTTTTAACCAATTTTAAATAAATGAATACATAAGGAAATTTTCTTCGGTAGGTTTCTGTAAGTCATACAGAAAAGTAGGTATAAGAAGCAGTTGTCACACTTAACCATTTTTTTCCCTTTTCATGTAGTCTGGCCTCTTACGTATGTGCTGTTGTGCTTTGGATATTTTTACTTTTGTATGCAGAAATTGACCTCAGTTACAAAACAACTCCATTTCATTAGTGCAAACATGAACTGCCATGTGTGTAACTTTTTTTTTTTCTTCTGAAAATTTAATTTTTAATTATGTGTATATTTGTGGTTTGAGATGTTTATAGCCCACAGAAGCCAGAAAGATTATTAGATCTTCCTGGAGCCAGAGTTATAAACAGTTGTGAGTTGCCTGATACAGATGTTGGGAATTGAATTTAGGCCTTACTATAGAACAGCAGTAAAGCACTGTTAACCAGCTGAACCATTTTTCCAGCCCCTATTTTTACTTTCTACTTGCTTTATGACTTTAGTCAAGTTCCATAGCTTCTTGGCTGTTTTTATTTCCCTGTAGGAAATGATAAGGGCCATATCTACTACAAGATTAAGATAAGGAGAAGTAAATAAAGGAACTGTGGAATTTCTTACTGAACTTCTGTGTTAGATATACTGGTTTTTATATATTCTATTGCTGGTTCTTGGTTGTCTCCTTGCCCTGAAATTTATGTGCATCTACTACCACATTATTCCCACCAAGATAAAACTTCTTTTTTATATATATATTTATGTTATATATATGAGTTTTTGCCTTGAATCTTGTGGAGTTAGAGTTACAGATAGTTGTCTGTTGCCCTGTGTGTGCTGGGACTTGAACCTTGGTCCTTTAGAGAAGTAGCTGGTGCTCTTAACCACTGAGCCATCTCTTCAGCTCCAGGATGAAACATTTTAGACTCTTCTCCCCCAACCCCCATGTTCAGGGAAAAAGCTCCCTCTTGCTTTATAGTTTAGCTACATCTTGGTAAAACTGCTTATCTTTATAATAAAATTGCTAGGAGTTGTATCTGTTTTCTTCTTTCCTCCCATCCCATCCCACCCCACCCTATCCCTCCATCCCTTCCTTTTAAAAAAATACTTTGAGACAGGGTTTCTCTGTGTAGCCCTGGCTGACCTGGAACTCAGAGATCCTTCTGCTTCTGCCTCAAGTGCTAGGATTAAAGGCATATACATCACCACTGAACCTCCCATCCTTTCTTAAACTCATTCCTTTAATTCTAGAACTCTTGAAACAAGGAGCATCTCCAGGTGGAAGCTAATGTAGGTTAAGGTTAGGCCTTGTCTCAAAGAAAGAAACAAAGGGAAAGAAAACTTAATATGACTTTAGGACATATGGATTTTATTTCTGTTAATCTTTGTTTCTTTAAAGTAAGTAAAGGGTTAGATTAGTTAAGAGTTGGTGGTGGGATAGTTTGCTTTTATACAGGTTTTTAGATTTCTTACAATCTTTATTTTTGTTCAAGACAGGTCTCACTGTGTAGCTCTGGCTGTTCTGGAACTCAACTCTGTAGAGCAGGCTGTCCTCAAACTCACAGAGATGTGCCTGCTTCCACCTCCAGAGTGCTGGGATAAAGACATACACCATTATGCCCAGCACAGTAACAAGCCAGTAGATAGTCAGTATGATTGATGCCTTAAGTCAAGTCAGTAATTAAACATACTTTTTAAATTAAAAAAAATCTGGCTTAAAAACTAAGGTATATGAAATACTTTTTTTTTTTTTTTCCTCATGTGCCTATTGGTGGGAGAGCTGATAGCCAGCTGGTTTGAGGGATAGGTGTGAGGCAAGATTCAGGTGGAAAGACCAAGTTATTAATTTTGTGTGGGCACTCCAGTGGGATATGCAATGGAGTCTCCCCAGTAACAAAAGGAAGGCCTGAGGCTTTTTTCTTTCCTGTGGGCTACCTACAGGATACAAGCTTTGTTGGTGGGAGACAGAGTGGTCAGGGACTGCAGGAAGAGGAGGAAAGGTTTTCTTCTGTCTTGCTGTCCCTTATGGAATCTGGGCTTTGGAGGCTTGCAACTGTTTTTCTTTTGTCTTGGATTTGGATTTGCTTTCCCACTCAGTTAAGACCCGCCTGTGAGTTTATTCTTCTTAGCTGGGGCCTGCCAGCTCTAGGGCCTAGCCCATCCTGATTCTTCAGGTTTTGACCTAATACCTAGAAACTTTGAGAATCCCTATCTACTTTCTTGATAACTTTTGATATTTAAATCATTGCTTCTCACACTGAGTTTCTTTATCTCTTAAAAATTAAAAGATGTTGAAAATCTCTAGAGTTTTTTATATTGATATATTATTATTTATTAAAAGTAAACTTTGGTTAGTCTTAAAATAACTTATGAATAAATTTATTCATATTTTTCATTGCATTTTTATTTTATGTGTGTGAGTGTTTTGCCTGTGTATATGCATGATGTGTGTGTAGTGTTATTGGAGGCCAGAAGAGGGCATTCAATCCCCTGGAACTGGAGTTATAGTTGTGGGTGCTGGAATGGAGCACCAGCCCTTCCTTTACAAGAGCAGCAAGAGCTAACCACCGAATCGGCTCTTTAGCATCTTCCTTTCAAGATAATATTAACAGGGCTGTTTCCCTTTCCCTTCCATGTTTCCTCACTCCCTCTTTGAAGCATAGTCTCAGTATATTGCCCACTTTACCTTGAATTGATGTTCAGATTTAGCCTGTTATAGTCCACTGAACAGTTGGGACTACGGTTCCATCATGGTCGGCTCCATCCAGCCATCCATCTGAGTAAGTGCACCTTTGTGCAAATGCATGTGGAAGTCAAAGGTTGGCATCAGGTCTCCTTATTATTCTTTGCCTTATTCTTTGAGACAGTCTGTTGCTGAGCCTGAAGCTTGCCACCTTGGTAGACTTGCTCACCAGTAGCCTGATGAGTCAGTCCTCTTGTCTCAGCCTTCCCATTGTTGAGATTACAGGGGCACACTGCTGAGCCTGGCTTTTTTCATGCTTGCATAGAAGCACTCTGCTAACTATGCTGTTTCCTCCCACTGAGGGAAAAAAGTAGGCCACTATTCTCATTAAATATTTTAATTTGGGAGGTTTAATTGTTTTATGCTTATAAAAAGAATTAATGCTTGCCTAGAAGATAGTTGGATTCTCATATTTGCTTTTGTATTCATTGTGTGACTGTAGATTAGATTGGATTAGAGTAGGATATGGTTCATCCGCATGGAGATTGTTTTTCCAAACGCATTTTTCATGCCAAACAAAACTGGACACATGCATGCATGGTAGCTTCTAAAGAGTCTAAGAAGGTTGGCAAGATGGTCAGTGGATAAAAGCGACAGCCACACAAGCCTGTCAAGTTGATCTTAGTCCTCAGTCCAGAGAGAGAGAGAGAGAGGAGAGAGGAGAGGAGAGGAGAAGAGAGGAGAGGAAAGGTGAGAGTCTGACTGAATCGAGATTCTGAAAGTTTTCTTTTGATCTTTACACATGAATGAGCTGTGGCATGTGTGCACACCCAAGCACATAATAATATGAAGAAGAGTCTAAGAATTCCTCTGCCAGTTTCTACAGAGGAATGTTTGCTGATTTGTAACCTAATTTTTTTAACCTTGGATGCCACTTTTCTGTAATGTGAATGTTGGGAGCTGGTAAACAGTGCTGGTATTCTCTTGTCAGACTGTAGGTATACTGTTAGAGCCTTGTAGTGATCGTGGTGACAGTGAAGACAGCCGTCCTGACAGGTAAGCCTTTTTTATTGTTTCTAATAAATTGTTTTGACCTTTCCACAGATTTTTGGTTGAAAACTTTGGATGAATATATCCATTATAGCACACAGTTTGGGTAATCTTAAAAAAAGAAAATCAGGCTTCTTATTTTAATGATAGAGTATATTTATAGTCACAGATATTTAGAGTTTCTTAGCTGCAGACAAACATTAGTTATGATCATATATTGAGAGAGAACACAGCCTTCCTAGGGGTGACAAAAGTTGATTTATAGTACAATTAGAATTTATTGGGGCTGGAGAGATGGCTCAGTGGTTAAGAGCACTGACTGTTCTTCCAGAAGTCCTGAGTTCAATTCCCAGCACCCACATGGCACCTCACAACTGTCTGTAGTTCCAGTTCCAGTTCCAGGCGAACACCAAGGCAAATAAAATAAATAAAGATATAAAAAAAGAATTTATCCATACTATAAGTAGACATGTCAGTGAGTTAATTGACAGTTTGATAACTGTGGCCAGCCAAACAAAAATTTATAAAATTCTTACTTCAGTGGTAAGTGGGGGATATTTTTCATCTCTGCTGCTCATCCTTACCATGTCCAAGGATAATCTTACCCATTTGGTGCTTGTTCACTCTCATCTCTGTAAGATGTCTAAGATAATGAGATCAACCAAATGTAGTCTCCATAGATACAGTCCCTGTGAGGAAAAGCTTTTTCAGAGTGTTTAACCCAGTGAATAGAAGGCTTTTCCAGTCACTTGGATCTTGCTGCCCTTTGCATCATTCTCTCAGAAGCTTCTGAAAAGTATATCCTAACATTGTTAGCAAAGGTGATTTGATACTCTGAAAGTGATCAGTAATGATAGAGCATTACTGATTTGCTGAGCCTGTTGGTTAGGTAAAGTTTTGTTAATGCTGTTGTATCTTAATTGTGAGTAGGAACCTGTTGTTGGAGGGTAAGTAAATTCTTTGGAGCCATGTCTCTGGAGTGTCCTCATACTCTGAAGGTCCACAGATTTCCTGCTTACGGAGCTCCTTGTGCTTCCTTTCAGGAGGCAGGACTGATCCTCTTCCAGCCCAGGGAGTTTTGGAGCTATGGGCTGAAGATATAAGATTAACAGGCATCCCCAGAATGATGACATCGGGATATGGTAGAACAATAAGTATCCATTTAGTGAGGACCAGTCCTTCAACTCATGTCTAGGTTAGCAAACTTGTTGTAGATCCAGAGTACTTTGGTTAGGTGGATTGCACTTTGCATGGTTAATACTCACGTTTTTCAGATTTAGATAATTAGGTCTTTCAGAGTGAGTCTTTGAGGGTGAGTCTGACTTACCCTACCATTTGCTCTAACCCTGAATAAAAGCCTTGAAGCAGTGGTGGAGCACACCTTTAATCCCAGCACTCAAGAGGCAGAAGCAGGCAGATCTATGAGTTTGAGATCAGCCTGGTCTATAGATCAAGTTGTATGACAACCAGGTCTATAAGAAGAAACCCTATCTTGACCCCACCCCACCCCCTTCACCCTCCAAAAAAGCTTGTCAGAGAATTCAGTTTATTTTTCAGGCCATCAAAGATAAGATACTTATATATGAGATAGCTTCTTGTGTTTAAATCAAGGCTTGTCTTCTGAGTACTCACTACTACTATGACTACTTAAAAGTAGTACTTAGGTATATGTATTATACATTAAAACATATCTCTTTGAGGCATATTGATAGCTTACCCTATTAATAACAGATGCTTTGTTAATGGCCAAAGAGGTAGAGATCATTTGTGACAACTTACAATAAGGTTCTTACATAGGGATTTATTTTTCTGGTGAACTAAAAGGTTAATGAGGTTTTCCTTTTTTTTTTTTTTTTTTTTTTTTTTTCAATGTTATGTGGTAGGTTTTGCAGTGAGAGCTGAAGAAGCAGTAAACTTCTTGGATTACAGTAACCTCCTGTGATAGTCCACAGCTTTAAAGGACACATCCAAACCCTTATAAGTCCTTGCATGGAGACGATAAACCTGTTGATTAAAACTAATATTTATTTTATGGGTTCCTTTTCCAGTATACATCAGTTCTCACTAGCTTCTTTATTGCAGTTTTTAATTTTCCTTTCATAAAGATTTTTTCTTTTTGGGCTGGTTTTATGTGGGGAGTAATGGAGAATATTATTTAATTTTTCTAAACCTGAAGTGAGTCTGTGGATCTTTTCAGTATTGTGTGATTTTCAGATATAGGGCTCCAAAGAATAGGTATATACCCCGTTTTCAGTTTCCTCTCAAAATTTAAATGCTAACTATGTTGGGGAAGAAAAGATTCTAAATAAGAAGTAATAAAAGTAACCTTTTTAGTCTTCATGTGCTAATAACTATACTTGTGTTTTTAGGAAGGAATATTTGTTATGTGACAGTGATAAATTGCCACACTTGATTCTGGTAAGAATTCTTTATAATTCTTTAAAATGGCACTTATATTAATATATCAGTTGTTCTATTTGGCCTCTAATTCTTGCATTGGATAGGTTGAAAGGGGTCATGTATGTCACAGTTAAGCAGCACTTAATGTGTTACAAGATTGTGGGTTATGAAAGTACTTTCCTAAATTTGAGACCCAAATTTGGTTTCCTAGTAAGACATTATAAAATGCAAATCTACATTTGAATATAGTTTGCTTGAGGCTGGAGAGATGGCAACTCTGCTCTAAAAGTCCTGAATTTGATTCCCAGAACCCACATGGTGACTCTCAGCCATCTGTAATGAGATCTGGTGCTCTCTTCTGGCCTGCAGGGATACAAGCCAACAAAGCATTCATATACATAAAAACAAACCTTTAAAAAAAAAAAAAAATCCACTGGCTCTTCTTCCAGAAGATCAGGGTTTGATCCTAGCAGATTTGAGGTCAGCTTATCTGTAACTCCGTCTCAAGGGATCTGATGCTGTCTTCTGGCTGCCTTGGGCACTAGGCTAGGCACTCACATGGTATGCATAACATAGGCACAAGCAAAACATCCATCCACACAAATGAGTAGAAACTGGATAGAGGCTTTGTTGGCACAGAAGGTAATGAAAGATACATAGGGATATTTGTGTACTGGTTGTCTGAGCCAGTTGTGAAAGATGTCATGATTATGAAATGCATTCTTTATTTTAAAATGCAGGATTCTAGTAGCAAGATACGTGATTTGAATGCTAACACTGAATCAGAAGTAACCAGCGGTCAGAGTGTTGGTGTTCAAGGAGAAGCAGCATGTATACAAATTGCACATTTAGATCTGAAGAATGTTTCCGATGGTGATAAATGGGAAGGTAATCTTACCCATACATGTTCATTTCCCAATACCTTTACTTGTACCTGAAGTAACCCAAAGCAGGAATGAGACTCCTGCTCTCTGGACAGTGTTTATCATCCCGCTCTAGTCTCTTCTGCAAAACAAATGAAGTTTGATGGTTTGGGGGTTTGTTTTGTTCTGTTTTTTTTTTTTTTCCTCAATTATAAATAATAGTAGGGCAGCTCTTTGAGTAGAATGTAGCCATATGATTAGTTTTGTGAATAGATGCTGCCACTGAGCATGATGATACAATGCCTATAATCCCAGCATCTGTGCTATCTCAAGAGACCATCTCAGTGCCCCTCCCAAGGCATTTCCCTCAAAGAAAAATCAAAATTGGGGGGCTGGAGAGATGGCTCAGCGGTTAAGAGCACTGACTGCTCTTCCAGAGGACCAGGGTTCAATTCCCAGCAACCACATGGCAGCTCACAACTGTCTGTAGCTCCAGTTCCAGGCAAACACCAAGGCAAATAAATAAATAAAGTTTTTAAAAAAAGAAAAATCAAAATTGATTAAAAATAAAAATCACCCTAGAATAGACTTGGTTTATTGTTAAATCAGATACCATCTCTTGTTCTTTGAAAGTTCAGTGTATTAAGAATTTTGATGATTTTTACCAGTTTAAACAGGGTGTTATCTACCTTTTCTTACAATCAGTCATCAGTAATAGATTTTTATTTTTTAATTCTTCAAGGCTACTTCTAAGCAAAGATTGTACTGTAGATAACAAAAGTATTTGTGAGAGACCCTGAAATTTGCAAAAGGAATGAAGTTTTAACAAGCAGCATAGGCATAATCATTTTTGAAATTTACCAAATGTACACTGAATTTTTGCTAAATATTTTACAATAAGAAAAAAGCATAAATTGTAAACAAATGTTGGACTTAAGTGAATTATTTGCACACTAAAGTTTTTTCTAGGGAAAAATACCAGAATCTACAATTCAGCTTGATGTACGTAAAAAGAAGATGGCTAACAAAATGGGTGAAGGGGGCTGGAGAGATGGCTCAGAGGTTAGAAGCTTCCCATTAGGAGCACTGGCTGCTCTCTCAGAGGACCCAGGTTCAATTCCCAGCACCCACCTGGCAGCTTCCAGCTGTCTGTAACTCCTGTTCCAGGAATCTGAAACCTTCCTACCAGTGCACATAAATAAAGCCAAATAAACTTAAAAAAACAAACAAAAAAATGGGTGAATAATACAAAGCAAGTACAATGGTGGAATCTCTGCCAATGTGTATAAGTATTCATTTACCTTTGCTGTATTTTTAATCAACTTTAAAGTAAAATGTTTCGGGGAGGGCGCACAAGCAACCAGTTTGGATCCATGAATCTTCTTTGTGACCCATAAACCATCCTCGTAAAGAGAAAGTGAGACAGCTCAGGAGTCCTAAGACCATTTTGTTTTGTTTTGTTTTGTTTATGTGACTAGAGACTCCTGGGATTGTCTCTTGGCAAGTTATTTGATGACATACAGTCACAATAACCTAAGAAATTGCAGTGGCAGTGTCCGGAGTTTCTTTTGCCACCTGACCGTAGCTTCAGCACAGGCTTTTGTAGTTCTTAGTCTTTAATCTCAGCCCAGTCATTTTTAAAAAGTTCCTACCAAATCCTTACCTGTGCCAGTTTTTAGTGTGCTCCTCCCCCACCCACCACTTCTATGTCTCTGATTGTGAACCTTAAATTAAATCAGGAAGTTGGTTTCTGTTAAATAAAGACTTATTCAGAACTTTTAGAATTAATAAAGAAACTCCTTTGAGTTAGATGTTAGTGTACTGGTGGCGGTGGAGATCATAAGTTCCTTACTGAAAAGGAACAGTGGCTAAAAGAGAACCCCTGGGAGCCTTGGTAGGAAAGGAGTCTCTGAACATGGCGATTGGACACTGATGAAGCACTTTTGTCTCTTCTGGTAGGAGATGCAAATCAAGAAACCGCCTATGGACCTTTGACTAGAGGCTCTGACCCTGTGTTAACTGTGGAAGAATGAATGGTTTTCGTTGTTTGGAGAGACTGATGTCTCTACCTCCAGCTTTCTGGAGGCTCTCAAAGAAAACCTGATGCTAGCTAGGTTTTCCTCCATGACAGAATCTATCCATAGCTGTCAGATGAAAGGAGAAGCCCTGCTTTTCAATGCCTGGGCTGCTTCATTGCCCACTTGAGTCACCAGTCATGAGAAATCCATGTAGGTCTCTGTCTCTTTTCCAGAAGGGGGTCAGTGACCTTCAGAAAACTCAGTGCTAGTGAACTGCCTAACTCTGGGAGAGAGTGGTTGTCATTAGTCATGTTCTAACTTTGCCACAACCGTGAATATCGATTTTCTGCAGTTAGGAGTTGGCCTATTAAAAATACTTAAGATAATGAATTTCTTTAGATTTTGTGTACTTCAGAATATGTAGAGACTCTTTGGTTATGTGATTCTAGCAGAGGAATGGGAATGACTGCACAAATTGTGGCCCACCTCACTATTCCCTAGTGAGTAGGGGTTCATTTTTTTCTCAAAGGGTAGTTAGCAGAACACAGTCAGCAAGCAGTTTGCATGCATATGTCTACCACAACTAGTATGAATTGTGTTAGCCCTTCAAAAAGTCTTACTGGAGGTGGACATCTTTCCCTCAGTTTTTCTGCTGCTAACTCTAAGATTAAATACAATAGTAGTCTTTTTACAAAGCATAAAGCATGAGCAAAGGGAGATTTTTGTTTTCTCTTTTGGGTCCTGGGGATTGAACCTGAGCCTTGAAGATGTCAAAAAGCACTCCATCACTTAATGATACCCTCAGTCTTTTAAGGGACTTGTTTTCTTTCTGTCAGTCTTACTAAAAGGCTGAATGTACCTGGATAAGATGGTCTGGTTCTTCATCCTGTGTCTAAGACCTAATAGCAGTCACTTTTGGGTTTGCCTTACTTGTTGAAATGGAAATGTATGTTTGCTAAAGTTTGGCCAGTAAGTCATTTCCTTGAACAGTGTTTTGAGCAGAATGCCTAAGTGGTCTCAGGGAAATGTTTTTGGTGCCCTTGGCTTTGTATTATGTGTATGGTTTGTTGTGCCTGTGCTGTGTGTTCACTTTAGTATTTTTTGCCATTTTTCCCATTTTATTAGCGTCATGCCTTATCACTTTCCCCCTCCTTGATTTCAAAACAATGCATCTGCAGAGAGATGGGGAGGGTAAGTATGCTTCACCATAGTTCAGTCTGTTTGCTTTTGTTTTTTTCCCTTTTTGTGGTTCACTTTGTTTGTCTTTTCATTAGCCCTTCTCCTGCTGTCCCCAAATCTTAGGAAAACTTTGGTGTTAAAATGTTTTTGTTAATTTTTTTAAAATGTGTCAATTTCTCATAAAATGTTAATTATTAGTGTATTTGCTGGGACACAGGTACAAGGGTTGCTTTGAAATCACTGTATTGCTAAGTTTATTGTGGATTACATCCTTGTTACCCAACTTTTAGTCTCCAAATTGTTCTAGGTTTCAAAAGCAAGCTAAATTCTTTTTTATAAACCATTAAAAGATAGTGCTTTTAGTGACTAATACATAACAATGAGCTAGATTGCTTAAGTGGTTATCTGTCATGATTATTGTCTAAAGAAAGCAACAAGTTTTTAAATTTTGATACTGTTAGTTTATTGTTCCATTAGATTTTGCTTTTTTCATCAAGATTTAAAATCTTAGCTTGAAGTTTAATAGCTAGGAAGCCTTTTCTCTCTCTCCCACATGCCAGTGATGCTGAACGTTACTACTGTGCTTGGCATATGTTTGTAGATGGTGTGTGAGCAGAGATGTAAAATATACTAACATGGCTTCAGATATACAGGATCCCTGTAATAAATGTGCTTAAAGAGAACCAGTACTGGTTTGTTTTCACTTAAATACTCTTGTAGGGATTAAAGTGTGTGTGTGTGTCTTATTCATAGGAACTCCATAACAGAAAATAATGTCAACAGTTAGGTTTTATATATATATATATATATATATAAAATGTATCATATTGTGAACAGGATAATTTGGCTCATTACTCCAAATTCTAGAATTCTTACAGTGCTAGTTCCATTTCTTGGTTCTTTGTAGTGTGGGAAAAACTTTGATATTTAAGCATAACCAGCCACCATCTGATAGTTCATGCACCTGCTAAGTGAGTAGTCACTGTTTCTAAGTAAAGAGTTGTATTTGAAAACATGTCTTTCTGTGTAACATCTTTTAGAATATTTAATTAGGATTATGTTAAATAACACCTTTAGAATTAAATTAAAGAACCTTAATAGTATTTTTCCTTGCTTTGTTACTGGGTTCAGGCATTTAAGATGAATCTCTTAATGAGAGGCTATGACGAATGAAGCTTGAATAATTTTAAACCCCAGCAGGCATTATGAATATGCTAGTATTTCTTCTTTGATGTTTTCATATATAATGAACCCATTATACAATGTTGTGGACTCGAGACACCCACTGTCCTGTCCTTGTGTTTTTTCACAGAGCCATTTCCTGCATTTAAGTCTTGGCAGGAGGACTCTGAGTCTGGAGAAGCTCAGCTGTCTCCACAGGCTGCAAGGATGACTCACCATCCCCTAGGAGAGGACTGCCCTCCAGTATTATCACATCGTAGTTTAGAGTTTGGACAAAGCCAGCGTTTCCTACATGATCCAGAAGCATTGGATTTTTCGTCAAAGGCACTTTCTTTCACTAGGTATGTAATGTCACGTATTTGAGAGGCAGCTCTTATTCTTTCAGGCCTGTGGTTCAAAGCCACTGTTCCTATTCCTGAAGCATGTTTTGTAATTCCCTAGCTGTTGCATTTTGAATTTATTGAAGTTTATGTTAGACTATGGGCATTTCTTTGTGATTTAGTCTTCATTTATTTGTTCATAATTGGAACACAGACCTCTAAAAGGTAAGAAAGTGACTAGTTTCTAGTGTTCTAATTGAAACTTAATTTTAATTTTAATTTGGTTCCTCAGCTGTCTTGGAAGTAGGAGGGGCATAGTGGTCTCAGCATCCTCTTGCAGCATCATAGACTGCACATTCTTCTCAGAAGGAGCTGATGTGCCACTAAGTGGGCCAGGATACCTGCTGCTAAGTCAGTCTCTGACCTCCATACCCCCCCATGTGTGGGTGTGCGTGTGCCCCCCTCACAAGAGAAAGAAAAGGAAGGAGGGAGAGAGGGGGAGAAGGGAAGAAAAAGATTACAAAATGAAAATGCAAAAAAAAGAAAACAGCTAAATATCAGCAATGTCCAAGCTGGCAGAAGCATAGAGGTTTATATGGTGTTAGGATCAAACATAAGGCTCCTTATGTGTCCTATACAGACTGAGCTACATTCTAAGGCCTAGGATTATGTGATTTATGTACATTTTGTTATTAGAAAATCTTTTATTTAATAACATGAAAAGAAGCCAACATTGAGGTAGGGGTGACATTGTGTGGCTCACAGCCATGTCTGACTCCAGTTTCCATTTTCAGCACTCCTGTCAGGTGGCTCACAACCACTTGATACTTCATCTCCAGGTACACCCCCACCCCGCCTCTGAACTCTTGTACATCCCCTCTTGCCCCCGTATACAAAACTAAAATAAAAATTAAAACAACAGCTAATATAGCATGCACTTCCAAATGCTCTAGTATTAGGAAACAGCTTTGAATAATTTCTGTAGGAAAAAATGCAGCAAGCAAACATCATAAGTGATACTAAATAGGAAATGATCATGTTGAAAGATAACAGTGCCCCTTTTTGTTTGCTTTGTATAGGGGCTGGAGTGCATGTGCTGCTCTGTAGTAGGGCCAAAGCTTGATTTCAGCATTCAAGTTAGGCAGCTTACAACTACCTGTAACTCAAGCTTCAGGAGGATCTGCTGCCCCTATCTGACATGAGTACTGCTTTGCTCACATACATACACATAATAAAAAATGATTTAATTAAAAATATCTATCTATTTGTTTTGAGATAGGATATCTCTATGTCACTCTGGCTGCTCTGGAACTCCCTTTATAGACCAGGCTGCCCTTGAACTGACAGATTCCCTTGAAGATTCTGTATACTATTTTTAAAAATTTATTATTGTACCAGGCAGTATTACACCAGGAGGCAGAAGCATGTGGATCTCTGAGTTTGAGGCCAGCCTGGTCTACACAGCAAGTTGCAGGCCAGCCAGGACTGTCATATAAAGAAACCTTATCTTGGAATACAAAACAAATCGAAGCAAATTAGTGCCTGGTGAGGGGGAGAAAGAGAGGGAGAATGCTTGGAACTCTGAATTAACAGATAGCAGACTCAAGTCACTGGGTTTGGGCAGCAAGTGCTTTACCTGCTAAGCCATCCTGCCAGCCTATGTGTATTGTTTTTAGAAGTCAGTGCTTTCCTGTGGAGATTCTGTCTGGAATGAGATAGTGAATTGTTAGCATTGGTGCAGTATATATAGAAGGCAAGATATGATTTGAAGGCTTTACTGGGAGGTACATGGTTCGTGTGTCTTCTTATTCCTGTTATGCCCCCCCCCCTTTGAGTCTCAATATTGAATGTAAACACAGCTTTTTAACCTCTGGGAATATGTGAGTGCAACACCACTTCCTTCCGACTAGCATTCTCAGCCACAGTTCTTTGTGGGTGGGACATGGCTTGTAGACGACTCAGGTTCAGTTTTCAACACCCACACGGTGGCGGCTCACAACCAACCATAATTCCAGTTCCTGGGGATCTGATGCTCTCTTCTGGCTTCCAAGGACACTGGGCGCACAATGATGTGCAGGCATAACAAAACACATGCAAAGCACACATACATATAATAATAACAGTATCAATAACAAGCAGTACAAACCTTTTGACAGAGTTCCCAGTAACATACTATATATACTGCCTTCTGGCAGGCTGGATTAAGTTGCCTAAAATGGCAATCAAGAACTCAATAAAAACAATCTTGGTTATTTAAATACATTTTATATTGTCCCTGACCACAATGTGCTTTTTCTTTGGGTTTTTGTGTGCAGACACAGTGAGTGCAGTGTCTGCAGAGGCCAGTGGTATCAGATCCCCTGAGATTGGAATTACAGATGATTATGATTACAGATGATTATGCAATATGGTTAAGATACTATGTGGGTGCTAGAAACTCAACTTGGTACCTCTTAGAAGAGTAGCCAGTGCTTTTAACTGCTGATTCATCTCTCTAGCCTAAGACTCTTTTGGTTACCACATGTGATAGATAGCTACTTTTTTTTTTTTGTTTTAATTCATTTATTTATTTATTTGTCTTGGTGTTTGCCTGGAACTGGAAACTGGAACTACAGACAGCTGTGAGCTGCCATGTGGGTGCTGGGAATTGAACTCAGGTCCTCTGGAAGAGCAGTCAGTGCTCTTAACCGCTGAGCCATCTCTCCAGCCCTTGATAGCTACTTTTTTTTGACTGTCCTTTAGCATTAAGGATTTAACTTTACTTAAAATTATCATTATTACTATGTTACATGTTCATGCCACATTGCTTATATGACTTTCGGAGGGAGAACTGCTGAGCCTTGGCACTGGCCCTCCCTTCACTTTTAAGATGTTCTCACTAGTAATAGTAACAGTCAGGACAATAAGTAACGTCATGTTTACTCTTGAAAATTTAACACACCGTGTTGGCCTATTGTTTTAATTCAGAATTCGAAGGTCATCCTTCAGTTCAAAAGATGAAAAAAGAGAAGACAGAACACCTTATCAGTTGGTCAAGAAACTTCAGAAAAAAATCAGACAATTTGAGGAGCAATTTGAAAGGGAAAGAAATAGCAAGGTAAGTTTGTAGCTCTGCCTAGAAGCAGCTTAAGATCATATCAGAGGAGGGAGAGGAGGGTCTTCCAGCACGTGTTCCAGCACGTGTTCTTCAGAGCGTCTGAGGGTGAGGAGTGGGATAGACACCCAAGAACCACACATTTCTGGGTCTGGGGCAGCATTCTGGACACTGTACCAGTGTGTTTTCATGTGCAAACGTCTTTTACAATTTTTAAATAATTCTTTACTTTAGCAGATCAAAGTTTTGCTGTGACATAACCACAAGTAACAAAAGGGAGGGGGAAGTGAAGGAAGCACATGTGTCTAATAATTAGAACTGTATGTAAAGAGTCAGTGCTTAGAAATGAAACACCTTCAGATCTGCCTCCTTCCAGCTGTCTGACCATGAAAAGTTCGATATCAAATTAAAATAAAGTGAAAAGTGAATGAAATTTGTGTTATGGGAACCATGAAATACTATGGGGAATAAATTGATGTTTATGTATTACAAATGTTAATGATCCTTCTCCATAACTTTGTAGCCCTCCTACAGTGACATTGCAGCCAATCCGAAGGTATTAAAATGGATGACAGAGCTTACAAAGTTGCGGAAGCAAATTAAAGGTATATATGTTCATTTTGTGGGAAGTCTGCATCTTTAAAACATAATTCTATACAAAATGTAGCTAGAATTTTTGATAACTTTAAAATTTGGAACTGGTACATGCCCTTAATCCTAGCACTTAGGAGGCAGAGCCAGGCAGATCTCTGAGTTCAAGTTTCACCCTGGGCTATACAAATCCTGTCTTGAAAAACCAAAAAAAAAAAAAAAAAAAAAAAAATCAACAACAACAACAATAATAAATTATTTTGGAATTTTTTGGGAAAAAATAGAATTCCTTTTATTCTATTGTTAAGGCCAATAATGCATGATAAGAAATGGGAATCTTTTGCTGTGTTCTTTCCAATGTCTTTTGTTGTATGAGTATTTTACTTTTGAAAGATACTCTAGATTATATTCATATGTGCACTAATTCTATATACTTTATCTGAAATATATTCTAAATACTGATCTGCTTTGGGTTTTTGTATATATTTTATTAAGATCTTTGTGCATGAGTGGGGAGTGAAATTTTATCTAAGACAGTATAATTAGGAGCTGGGAGTATTGCTCAGTGGTAGAGTACCTGCCTAGCATGTGTGAGGCCCTGTGTTCCATTTCTAGTCCCTAGGCTTAGTGAAGTTTTGAAACTGTAAAAATTAACTGCTAAATTGTAAAATCTTCCTAAGCCATAAATTATGCTAGGTGTTTTGGGATATGCATAGCATTGATATGGTTAAGTTCTATTTAGTCATGTTTACTGAGTATGCTTTAATAATTGCCACTACCGTAAAAGTTACCTGTGTGAAAAAAGGGATTACAGTTTGGATAATTGCTTTGAATTATTCATTTGAACTTAGTGGAAATTTTAATATCTCTTAAGATTTCAGACAACTTTTTTTTACTGTTTTAGACTCAGTCTTGTGGTTAAGGTCATGTCTTTGAATCTCTTTTTTAAAGGGAGTATATCCTTCCTTTTATTGTTCTGGTAAGCATTTCCTTACCTTCCAGCTATTAATTGTTAGCATTAAATTGACTGAATAGTCTAATATTCTAATTCTTTTCCATTCTTACTACCCTATTGTCCATCCTTTGCACAGAAACCAAATTTATCTATTAAAAATATTGTTACTCTTTGTTACATTGTCCATTAGGTTTCTCTTTCCACTGAGAGTTAGTCTGAGTCCAAACTCTATACCATGCCTCTTAAGAACTTGCACACACTGCCCTTGGTAGATTTTTGTCATTTAATGTCTCATTTTCTCAAACTTGGAAAAATTTAGGGCTTTGACCAGGCTGTTGCATCAGTTGGGCACAAATACTTTCCCTAAGCCTTCTGTGCTGCTGAGTATAGCTGAATGTGGAGTGTCTAATTCGTTCTGTGTTCCGCTGGAATGATGCCATTTGAAGAGCCCTTCTTTGATGTTAGGGTTTTGTTTTTGTTTCTTTTCCATGCAGTGTTTCTCTGTGTAGCTAGCCCTGGCTGTCCCAGAACTCTGTATACCAGGCTGGCCTCCCAGTGCTGGGGTTAAGACATGGACCACCACCACCCAGTTAGAAGGGCCTTCTTTGTTAATCCCATTTAGTATTGTTCTTCCTCCATAAAGCACACCTTTAGCACTATGACTCCATCACATTATTTCTTTGTTGTGTGAAAGCTGGAGTTCAATGTGAAATACCTTCCTCAATTTAAAAAAACAAAACAAAAGTTTTTTTTTTTTTTTTTTTTTTTTTTTTTTTTTTTTTTGAGACAGGGTATCTCTGTATCCCAGGCTGTCCTGGAACTCACCATGTAGAACAGGCTGCCTTGAACTCAAAGAGATCCATCTGCCTTTGCCTCTCTAGTGCTAAGATTAAAGTGTGTTGCCAGCAAGCCCAGCCAATGCTCAGATTTTTTAGACAGGGTCTCTCATTGAACCTGGAGTTCACTGAATGGTTAGCCCACCAAGCCTCAGAGAGCCTCCCATTGCTGTTTTCCCTGTGCTGGGATTATAGATTTGCATCATACTTCCACACTGGTATTTCCCCTTGGTGCTGGGGATCTGAACTTAAGTCCTCTGGCAGGCACTGCAAACCGTTTTCCAGCTGAACTATCTCCCCCTTCCTCTCTTTTATCCTCTTCATAACACTTAGCACTTTCTGAAGTAACTAAAACTATTATAAACTTGTTTTTCCTTCCTTCAAAAGCACTGTGTACTCCATGAAAATATCTGTTTTGTTTACTTGTCTTGGGTGGTTATCTAAGTATGCTTTGCAGTGGCTACTTGTGAATATTATTTAAAAGGACAGTAAAATAGGTTCTCTTGCTTTGTTATACTGTATGTTAGATGTGGGGCTTTGAAATATGTTATTAATTATTAATCCTCTTATATCTGAAATTTAGATGCAAAACACAAAAGCTCTGATGGAGAATTTGTACCTCAGACACGTCCTCGGAGTAACACTCTTCCAAAAAGTTTTGGCTCCTCTCTAGATCATGATGATGATGAGAATGAAGGTGAACCCAGAATCATTCCAAAAGAGAAGAAGCCGTCTAAGGAAGCGACTCTTGAACTTATTACAAAACGACTGAAGGAAAACCGTGCTGAGCGTCACCTTCCTGAGGATATCAAGGTAATGCTGAGTTGTGGTTTCTGCTTTTAGAACGCCTGAACCCAAATTATTAGCTTAGCAGAGTAGAGAACTGGGTAGAAAGGTAGAAAAGTATCTACCTTTCAGATTTGTCATTTCAAAATGTGCGTTTAAAACCTATTGAGCTATGTATTAGTGCATGCTGAAGATGGTTGGCAAGATGAATGTGTAGAGCATAAAATGACTGAGCTTGAATGGTAGCTGTGTGCACTGAGTTCTTGGAATTAGCCTGTTGGTATCTGGCATAAACTTATGTGGGTTCTGCCACTTGTTTCTTTTTTTTTTTCTTTGAACAATCCTACGAAAATTATAGATGTGATATTAGTATTGAAAAAAATATTATCTTGCTGGGTGGTGGCACACGCCTTTAATCCCAGCAGTGGGAGGCAGAGGCAGGTGGATCTCTAAATTCAAGACCAATCTCTGGTCTACAGAGTGAATTCCAAGACAGCCAGGGCTACACAGAAAAAACAAACAAACAAACAAACAAACTTTGTCTCAAACAAACAAAAATATCACTTAAAAGCCTGGTATGGTGGCATATATCTGTAATCCAAGTACTAGAGAATTAGAAGCAGAGGGACCTGGAGTTAAGCTGTAGAGTGGGTTTGAGCCCAGCCTGGGCCACATGATGCCCTGTTTAAAAAAATAACAACAAAAACCTAGGTGATGTAATTTATTAGCAGGATTACATGAATTATATTTTTAAAGGAACCATTACTCTTACCTATGGTATAGGTACATGTGGATCCTTGCACCTCCATGTGTGTGGAGGCCAAAGGCAACTGTCCAGTTTCCTGCTCTCCCTGTGTCTACCTTACCTCCCTTAAGACAACATTTCATTGCATGTAGAAGTAGGTCCCATTACTCCATAAAGCCCTCTTAGAGGCATTTCAGGCAGAGTGCTTTGTAACCAAGTCATATGTGAGGTGAGATTGCTGGGGCTTTCTTTGTCCTTATGGCTTCTTTGTTAGAACAGTAGTCTCCTCCTGCAAGTGATTTGATTGCATTAGCTTGATTCAAATTTACAATCTTAGATTTAAGGTTCAGACTTGAAAATCAAATGACAATATTTTATAGATAGAGTCTATACTCACTATTGCCTACTGCATGGATATAATCTGAAGTGATATTCATTGTGGGGGCAACTGTCCAGTGAATTGTGTGTAATCACTAATTTCCTCTGGTGAGAGACTAAGAACTGTTAGGCATTCATGGAAATATATGGAATTTATTTGGTCTAGTTGAAGGGTATCTTGTGGAACATTGGTTCATTGAAATAATGGATGAGTCTGTGGAACAGAATGGGTGAGTCTGTGGAAAATTTTGTATAGAATCTACTTATCTCCATCCATCCATCCATCCATCCATCCATCCATCCATCTATCTTTGGTGCCAGCTAAATCCAGGAGCTCTTGCAGAATTCACATGTGCTACTGAATTTATCATGCAGGCCACATTGACCTTACATTCCTGATTCCTCCTGCTTTTTGCCTCTAGAATTCTGGGATTATAGACTTCTGATCACAATATCTTGCCTGTAATTTTTTTTTTTTTTTTTGGAGTGTGAGTGGTTTTTTGAGTGTGTGTGCACGTACGCTCTGTAGATTGAATTTGTCTTGAACTGAGTTCCTCAGTCTTATGGGTCAATTGAACATGCTGAGCCAGTTTCCTTCTGTATTTATGACTTTTAATAAAAGACTTTGTAACATAAAATGTCAAGCGTTTATGAAAGTTTCCTGTGTGCTAGATAGGCACTGTTACAAGTGATTTTATGTTGATGTATTTAGTCCTTTGAGGCAGAATGGAGTATTACTGATTTATATACATTGGGATATTGAACAAAGGTGTCTAAGGTACTCAAATCAGCATTCATAATTTATATAAAATATAAATTAAGCCATAAGAAGGTATTCATTGACATACTTAGGATGTTTGAATTGTCTAGGGGACTGAAAAATGTTGCTGCAAATTCATAATCAAAGAATGCATTAGCCTTGTCTGTTTTGCCGACTGTCTGCTCTTTGTCCTAATTACACTGTGAGAGTGAGAAGAATGACACCAATGATTTTTCCCCTCCTGATTCTAGAAAATGACAAAAGATCATTTGATAGAAGAGAAGACATCTCTGCAGAAAAGCTTGCTTTACTATGAAAGTCAACATGGAAGGCCGGTAATTCCTCTCTTGCTAAGATGCTTTCTCCTTTACAAAGGAGCATGGATCACGTTGGTGATCTGTGTTCTTCAGGACTGTTTTTATCCATCATTGTTTCCTAGAGTTGGGAGATCACCTACTTAATTTTAAAAAATGGAATTTTGGGTGAGGGAGTCATATTGCTTATTTTTGATATCTAGATTTCTGATAGTAAGGTTACTTTGCTTCACTTTTTTTTGGCTTCAGGTGACCAGGGAAGAAAGGCACATTGTTAAGCCTCTCTATGATAGATACAGGCTTGTAAAACAGATGCTGACAAGAGCTAGCATTACTCCTGTCCTCGTAAGTAAAACAAGCAAATGTTTGGTTTGGTTTTTGTTTTTAAAGACAGAGTCTCACTTTGTAGCTAAAACTGGCTTGGAACTCACTAGCCCAATCAGGCAGGACTCCTAAGCTGTGTAATTATAAGCTTTCATTACCATGCCTAGCAAAAGTATTTCTGCAGTTAGGAGTTTTTTGAGACATACATAGACAAGACTGAAAAATAGTTGAGATTATGAATTTCAAAAGGATAGAAAATGCCTATGACCATTTTCTAGGCACGTTGGTCAGCACTTATAGGAATATGGCACTAAACCCTGACAACACATTAGAATATGATGCTGATGTTCAGGGAATGCTGTATGTAAATTTACGTATGTAAATGGCAGAAGTAGTACTTGTATGTGATGCACCTCAGCTAGGCTCTATTTTAGTTCTTGACTCTGGATACTTTTGTAATGATCACCATGAAGGTGTACCTCTAGTTGCATTATAATGTAAATGGATTTTAAACATTTATTTGTGTAAATGTGTGCCATGGTAAGAGTCAGAGGACAGATTTGGGGGACTCAGTTCTCTCCTTCTACTATTTAGATTTCCAGGGTTCAACTCAAGGTTGTCAAGCTTGGCGGTGAGGCTGAACCATCTTGCTGACCTCATTAATGTGTTTTAAAGAAAGACCTATCAAGATAATGCCAACCACCAGGTGTCTGGCATGCACCTTATCCTAGCTCTAGAGGCAGGGACTCTCTTGAGTTCAACTCCAGCCTAGTCTACATAGGGTGTTCCAGGACAGCAAAGGCTACACAGAGACAAACCCTGTCTCAAAAAACAAAACTAAGTTATTTAAATTAAACTGCTAATTCACAGGGCCAAAAAGGCAGCAGGTAAAGATACTTGCCATTAAGTCTGACCTGGTCTTCACACGTATGCTGTGGCCCATCCACACTCCTCTCTCTCTCTCTCACACACACATATAACCACACACAAAATAAATGTAATAAAATATTTTAAATAATGCTTATCTGTATTGGTATACAAACAAACAAAAACTTACTTAAATGGGGTTTTGCTGTGTTGCCCAAGGTGATTTTGAGTTGTGAGCTCATAGAATCTTTTAGTCTTAGCCACTTGAGTAGCTGGGACAGTGAGCATGACAACATGAAGAAAAAGGAAATCTGTAATACTCAGATACAAGTCCCAGGACTGTGCCTAGAGGATCACAAGTTTGCCAGCTAGAGCAACTTAGCATGGCTCTGTCTTAAAACTTTTCTTAGATGTGGGGAGTGCTGGGAAGTAGTTAACCAGCGGAATGATCACCTTGCATGCTAGGATGAATAATAACTTAGGTCCAATAAAGTAAGATATAAGAAAAGTGAGGCTATTACAGAGTTCTTAATTTAAAAGATTGCTTTAAGATTTTGAAAGTAGTTTGTTTATATGTATATATTTTTCATTTTTACTGAAAAGAATTTCACACTATATTTTTGTGCCCCCCTCAACTCCTAGATCCTCTCCACCCTCCTAATCCTCCCACTTCATATTCTTGTTCTTTCAAAAAGAAAAAGAAAAAACCCAAAAAAGTAGTTGGCCAACAGAAAATGTACTCTTTTTTTTTTGTAGCTTACTGATTTTCTTTTTAATTTTGAGTTTTGTTTGCTTGTTTTTTGGGGGGTTGCTGGGGACTGAGTGCCTCTATAAGCTGAGTACCGTGATAAGAATGTGAGGCAGCATTAACTACTTTAATAGGTGAAATATAAAATTAGGTGTTTCTGGTTTGTTATAGGGGTCTCCCTCCACGAAGCGCCGAGGTCAAATGTTACAGCCAATCATAGAAGGAGAAACAGCACATTTCTTTGAAGAAATCAAGGTAATTGTGTAGAAGAACCATTCCCTAATTATGTTGCTAGCAAAGAAATGGAAAGGCATGGCCTGTGTTGTGTGGCTTTGCTTGTTTGTCATTTTAGGAAGAGGAAGAGGATGGGATCAGTCTGTCCTCTGAGTTAGGCGACATACTGAAAACAGCCGTACACACACAGTCATCGCTGGAAAACTCAGAATCTGATGCTGAAGAAAATCAAGAAAAACTGGCTCGGGATCTCCGCTTATCAAGTACTCGGGCAGCTTCTATGTAAGTACTTGGATCTGTGATTTTAGCTTATTTTATAATAAAACTTGCATATCATGATACCCAGTATAAACAGCTGAATGCTTGGAGGGGATTAATATTGAGACTTATCAAAAATTGCTTGTGTTAAGATACAAATGTGACTTACAAATACAGATTGTAGTTCCTCTATTCTTGGACTCTATATCCCCAGACTTCATTTTACTTTTTGTTTTAAAGTTGTGTGAGAAGGTACTCTGCCTGTCGTGTGTATAGAGGTCAGAAGACAACCTTACGTGTTGATTCTCACCTCTACCTTGTTTAAGGCATTATCTCTCACTGTTTTGTACTGTCTCCATCTTGCATTACCAAAAGAGTGCTGGGATTACAGAGATGTGGAACCTTGTTTGGCTTTTTATATGGGCTTCAGGGATCCAAACTCAGGTGTCAGGCTTGTACATCAAGCCTGACTTGCTGAGCCCATCTCCCCAGCCCATGGTTCCTATTTCTTTATTAAATATTTCAGCTTGAGCAGTTATAGGAACCAACTGAGAATTTGCGTATTTTTTTTTTATTGGCTTGCTTATCTTTAAATGGATTTATGACAGTGTTTCTTAACCTCTATTTTACTTTAAAATTAACTAGGAGGGTAGGTGTGTGTGTGTGTGTGTGTGTGTGTGTGTGTGTGCACGTGCACGCACTTATATATAAGTCAGAAGACAAACGAATGTTAAGAGCCATTTCTCTTTTTTTTAAAGACTCTTACTGGTTTTTGTACTTTTTTTTTAAGATTTCATTTTAATTATGTGTATATTTGTGTGAGTGCCTCTTGGGTCAGAAGAAGTGATCCCCTTGATGTGGAATTACAAGCTATTTTAAGCTGCCTGACACATGGGTGCTGGAAACCAAACTCAGGTCTTCTACAGAAGCAGTAGAACTCCTCTAGTTTACTCCTGAGCCATCTCTCCAGTACCTGCT